>JAUTDX010000860.1:0-74484 GCA_030844895.1 Ambrosia x helenae
ACACCGCCCCATTGCGGCATGAAACTTGCGTGAACGTGCAAGGCGTGAGGGCCTTCACGCCTCCAATCTCTACAGCTCCACCTTTTGTTCTTGGAATTAATTGTGTGATCCAATAAAAAAATCTACATCACCTCCTTTAACCCCTTTACCTTTTTCTTTGGAAAGTTGAAGGCATCATAACCGGTTATTTATTAGTACTGATAATGTTAAAGTTTTAAGCTATGAATATATTTCTTAAAGCTTTTGAAACTAAGTTAGATACAGTTTGTTTGACCTTAAGATTTATTGTTCTTTTTTATATAGACTAAACTTAAGTCATCATCATGTGTTATTGATAGGTAGAGAACATGCAACATCAGAAGCAAAAAGAATAAAGATGAGTCTTTGAACTGGGAAGATGGCATTCACCTAAAACGTAAATTCAATTATGAATTTGATTTATTTGAGGAAAACTAAAATATTCAACATCATTCTCTTTTAGTACAGAACAAAGAAAGAGAAGATCAGGGGCATCTGAAAAAAATCGGCTGTTGGGGCTGGCAGACGATTTGGTCTGTTGGTCGATACAGAAACATGCTCATAGGATTACAAGAGTTTGCCCGCCGCAACGCGCGGGCCGGAAAACACCTAGTTTGTATAAAATATAAATACAAGGGTTTGGTGAACTCTAATTACACAATAGTTGCCAATGATGTTGTAGCCTAGTGGTTGCAATGGAGGTGGAAAGGTTTACCTACTTTGGGTTTCCTGTTCTAGGAGGTCACATGTTTAAATCCCACTCAGAGTAGGGTTATTCTGAAATGAGGGACTGGACCTTAGGGGGGGCCCGGAGACCGGACCTGAAGGGTGCGGGGCTTCGTTATAGATGGTACCGTTGGCCGTTCAAAAAAAAAAAACACAATAGTTTTAGAAAGAAAAAAAAACCCTGACAAAACAATCCCACCACCTCCCCTTGGTCTGACCGGTCACCACTTAGGCCATCTTCTCTAGCCTCCTCCACATCCCCCCGAGCGGGTCCCACAACAGCAGCACAAGCCATTGCCGCCTCCGGTTTGTTTCAAGTGTTGATTATGTTTTGCGGGTTTACAAACTCGTTTATTAGCGGGGCGTTTGTCGGATCCCAAGTAAGAGTCTTTCGTTTTTTTCGTCAAAGCTATAAACCTAAACCCCATGTGGTTGGTTTATATAATTGTTTAAACGAATTATAACTGGATCATTGTCAGGAATTAAATCAAGAGTTGCTATTTTGTGTACATGGTTCCGCTACTCGATATTATGCAATATCAATTGATAATAAAATCAGGGTAGCTTTTTATTGATAACTTTTTGTATATGTTCAAGAAAAAATATTATTATATAGGGTAGTTGTCTATTTTAAAATATTGTTAAAATTTAAGAAATAGTTGTCGCAAGAATTCGTCGCAATATGGTTGTTTTTTATAATTAAAATAAAATAACAACTTAAAAAATAACTTTAATAAAATAATTTTAATGTACCACCCGACCTTTAATACTATCAATATTGTCCACTTTAGCCTTATGGGTTGAAGTTCAGGGTTGAGTTCGTTTACTCTATGAATTAACTTTTTTAAGCTTGAGCTAGGATTCGTTAAACTCGTGCTTTTGTTAAACTGTTCATAACTTCATATCGTTTAACCTTGGTGCTTTTCATAACCATGTTATTATTATTAATCAATCAATTTAGTATGATTTGAAATATTATATATGATACATGATTAGATTGGAGAAAAAAAAGTTGGATTGTTTTCACCCGAGTAATGTATTACCCCACCCGACCACCTTGACTTACAATCAGTGTTGTAACAATCACTAGGCGCTAATCGGTCGTTGAAGTACCAAACTAGCTATTAATCAGGATTACCAGGGATTAATCGTGATTAATCAGATATGGATTTTATATGTAATTTTTAGCTTTATATATATGCACACACATTTTATATGTAGTTTTTAAGTATGTATGTTTTAACCCTTCCATTGATTCATATCTTTAAGTATATATGATTAATCGCTAGAATTTTCAGGTTTTGGTTAGAATCCGACTCAAAATTTATAGATTTTGGCTGGAATTTAGCTGGAATCGCTAGACAGCCACCGACTAGTGATTAATCGGTGTTTGCTCTGTGAACCTCCGACTAACGATTAATCGATGATTAATCTGAGGCTAGGCGGGAATTTTCAACCATGCTTACAATGGATCCACATGCCCTTAATTTAAGGCATTGGTCTAATGGGTTCATGCTATATATGTAATCAACCATTTAATTAAATTTGGTTAAGGTTCTTTGGTCGGTTCAAATATTCACACACACATTTTATTTGGCGTGATATGTGTGAACATGTTAAAGTAATAAGGAAGGTGCGGGCTGACACATGCAAGCAGCTTTTACTTTCATTTACCTTGGTGTGTAGCCCCATTATTGGCAAACACAACACAACACAAGAACAAACGATAGACAACATACAATCATATGTGTACGTACTAGAGTTAAAGCAAACCAATTATATATGTATTCATGTTGTTTTAACATGTGGGACAATTAATCTTTGGTAAGTAAAGTGCTTTACTAGTCAGATTCAATTCTCCAGGCCCTAACTTCACCTGGATCACTAAGGGGCTGTTTGGTAGCTTCTTAATCAGCCTCTTAATCATTTATGTCTGAATTATTCAGCATTCAGACTGTTTGTTTCAGTATCTGAATGGAATGATTAAGAGCTGAACCATTAAGCTAATAAGGGATGCTGAATGATTCAGCTCTTAACCATTCAGAGTCTCTTAACTATTCAGACCATCTTAATGATTCAGCATTTAATAAACCAAACAGCCCCTAAATCGGATTATTAATGTCCCACCACAACCACCACCACCACCGGGTTACTTGGATCTATATATAATTAAGCCCTAAAACCTTGTTTTTTGCTGAATAAAAGTTAAAAGTACATTTTAATACATATACTAGATTATCTCCCGTGAATTTTACGGGTTTACTAATAATAGATGTGTAGAATGTAGTGAATTCCAATACATCAACTTAGAAAATAATCCCACATCACTCAAAAACATTGAGCTTAGTCTTTAAATATTGTTTGAGTTTTAACATTCTCATTATTGCTATATTCAAAAGACAGTTTTTTCCTATTTTTGTAGCTTGAACGTGAAGAGTGATTGCAACGAACTACTGAGCACAACAAACCCACATGTGTTACTACCCATCTGCATTACAAAATATACTTTTATTAAAGGGTAAAAAAGTAGTTGTAATTGCACAAGTAATAATTGCATCATAAACCGGCAACACAATTACACTACATATATATACTTGTTTTTTCTGTACAAGTGGACTCCTACTCAAACTCAGGTACCCATATTGGTGTCATCTATAAAGGAAAACACGGGTTGAAAAGGTTGTATTGCTATCTATCATGCGTGCATATGTACTGCTAGCTTAAGGTTAAAGTATTACTGAATCTAACTTATTCATTGTTTTCCCTAATTAGCTCGATCGAGTTGGAATGGGTGGATCGGGTCATCAAGAAAAGGAGGGGAGCTGAGGGGAATATGATTCCGAGGTTAATGTACGGATTTGTAGATTGAATAGCATAAAAAAGGCAAATGGAGGACATCATGATTTGTGTTTAGGCATGCCAGTTTAGTTTCCATCTTTTTCCTCTTTCAAATAAATGTAACGCATTATAAGTTAGCTTTCTCTAGCACTAGCACCACCAACCTTTTCTACTTGCACTAGTCACAACACAAGATTTATATGGATATTGCTTTTAAAAAAGAACTATAATAATGGTGGTATAACTATTAATTCCTTCCATGGGTGCTGAAAGCAAAATAACTAATGGGACTCCTCCGCGCTATATATGCAGCTAGCATTTGGCCGTTATTAGCTTGGATTGTTACGATAACGGATAAGACTTGGCTTCAACGACTTGTATAGTTGTATGTTACTATTCACCTGCATAAAAATTTAACGTCGAAACTCTGTTAAAAGTAAGCACACAACATGTTATTTCTTTAATTAAAATAAACTATCTATACATATAATAAACCAAAGCCATTTTAATGACATGACATTCAAAGAGGCATTCTCCTCTTTGAATGTGTCATGTGTCATCCCATGTGGCATTGAGATATTTTAGGAAAAAAATAATTTAAAAACAAAATTAGATTTTTCTCTTTTATGTTTCCTCCCATAATTTTTAAAAGTTAATATCTTTTATATACGAGATTTTTTAAAGAAAAAAATTACACCAAATTAACGAGCGTTTTATTATCTTTCTAACGAGTACCATAGTGCTATATAAAAAACGGAGAAAAAAAACGACTATTTTTTGTTGGGTTTTGTTCAAACAGGAAAAAAACACAAAGTGTTCAGGTAAATCACTAATCAGGGCCAAGTTATTCTACACAGTGTAACAAAAATGAGAAGGGTGAGAAGGATACAAAAAACACAATAGATCATGAAATATGACGCAATGAGCCACAAAATATAACACAGTGCCAAAAAATATAACACAATGTTGAAGAAAAAAGACACAATGAGTTAAAAAAAATGTCACAATGATGAAAATAAGAAAGAGACACAATGGTAGATAAAAGACACAATGATATAACACATATTCTAAAAACTACAAGCTAAAACCCAAAAAAACGAAGACCTAAAAACTAACGTCGTAGGGTTCGATAAGACAGTTCCAATGCCGCTTGAATGAGTTCAATCGGAGTCTGTTTGATACCCTTTCTACGACTTCCTATTTTTATTTCACTGTGTATTTGATCCTAACCCTAATCATGTATAGGCAAGTCACTAATTATGTTCAAATCAGTAAATATGAATTCTATTTTCAACATGCGTTAGCATTGGAGTTATACATTGTTTTAGGTTACATATTAATATTAGAGTTATACATTGTTTAAGGTTAGGCGTTAACATTGAAGATATATTTTTAATTGTTTTAGGTTAGCTGCTACCCGAAGCTTTCATGCATGTAACTGTAAAGCGCATCATTCTATTTCATATGTAAAATTAATATGTCATATTAGATTTTTCAACCCCGGGACGTTCCCGGGGTATAATATAGTAGTAATACTATACTCAAATTGAAGAGACTAAAATACTCAATTTTATGGTGTAATTTAAATACAGCTATTGACTTATGAAAAATTATGACCAGATAAAAATCATGAGGGACACGTGAGACTAATAATAAAAGAAAAACTATAGGGGACACATGAGACAATCCTGTATTTGGTTTTCTTGCCTCTCTCATATTTAATTGTTGATACTTATTTTTTAATTATTAATAGTTATACATCGTTGGATGATTGGTACCAAAGACACAATTGATTAAGCCAAAACTTGCTCTTATTATTTGATGTGATGAAAGACTTACAAATGATCCATATATTTATAAGCAAGCCTATAATCCTAATTTAACAAGGATTCATAACAATTATCTAAACAATAATATTTATCTAATAAGAGACCTTTTTGACTTATACTAGAATGCAAAAAACCATCTCAAAAAACACCCTCTAGGTTTGCTCCTTTTTAACAAACCTACACAAGATTAAGATTACATTCACCCCCTAATCTTGTGACTCCAATGAGTCATTTCATCTCATTGAACTTCAACCTTGATAACGCCTTGGTTAAAATGTCCGCTCTTTGCAAATTTCCATTAACGTGTTCCACTTGAATTTGCTCTAGCAATAAGTTCTCGACTTTCACACTTGTCTCTTGATTTGATAAACCGAGCAATTATGATTTTCCAAATAAACTTTTTTTCTACTAAGAAGATATTATTTAAGTCTCAAAATATCACTAAATTCAAAATTATGCTCATTAAAATTATTTAACATAACATACGACTGTCAAATCAAAGTTCATTTTTCAAAACATATCTTGATGATTATAGGTTTTACGAGATTACGCTATATTTTATTTAGTTTCTGCAATACACGGGTTTCAAAGATATAAACCTTTTTTTATTTCTTAATATATATAAAATTACATTTATTGAACCTGTGTAGTACAAGAGATTCTAACATGGTGTATATTCTAATATATAGTATAGCTATATGTAATATGTCATATTAGTGATGGCATGTGTTGAAAATTTTGTTAGAAAAAGATGGAACACGGTTTGACTGTATTTTGCACTAACATAGCTTGTGTACTGCACATACGGAAATCACTCAACATGGAAGTCGGGGACATATTTGCAAACCAATGCTTGTTGTCTTTGCTGAAACAACATGGTATTGTGTGAGTGAGAGACAGGTACGGTGTTCAAATGATGAATGAAAAAAGCAGGCATAAGATATAATGACACAAAAGAAAACATCAAGTCATACGCGGCGAGCACCAACCTCAACAAAGATCTTGATTGTGACCCATGCATGTTGGATGGATGAGGCAGATCGATCGAGCATCTATAGTTCTGTGTGTGGTGGAGATGGTTTCTTTTTCAATACTAACTCGACTCAATCACATCACTAAAGGAGAAATTGATTAAAGGTGATGCATAATATTACTTTCTTTTGAATAAAAGGGACTTTAATTTGATTTCTTGTTAACCAATTCAGAAAAACCATTTTGCTTTTGACATATGCATCGTATAGGTGGAGGAACCACTATAACTTGCATGGCCAATTGATGCCCATCATAATAATAAGGTTCCTAGCTACCTTTATGTTATGTCTACCGAATTTCTTAGATTACTGAAACATGAATTGGATATATAATAGAAATGATAGATATATAATTTGATATGTTATTCCTTGTCACTTTTATGTCTTTGATGCTTTACTTCATGTGTTTATTTAGCATATGTAGGGGAATATATGCACATATATGTGTACGTAAGCATGCAATTATATTTGCAGGATATTGTGCCAACTATCCTTATCCATCTCCAACAATCACAGTTAACTAATAAAATATCAGTATTTATATATTTATATATATATACAAAACATGAAGGGCTTATGAATAGTAACTTAACTGAGTTACTATTCAACTCAGTTAAGTTACTATTTAACTCCGTTAAGTTACTATTCACCTTCGTCAATAGTAATTTAACGGACTTACTATTCAACTCCGTTAAGTTACTATTCAACTCTGTCAAGTTACTCCTCAACTCCGGCGAGTTACTATTCAACTCCGTCAATTACTATTCACCCCCGTGAACTAAGTCATTTAACGGAGTTGAATAGTAACCTTAACGGAGTTACATAGTAAAGTTAACGGAGTAGCGAGAACGGTTGGGCTACGCGCGCGTACTAATGTGAATAGCAACTTAACTTGGTTTAACTCCGTCAATTACTATTCATCTCCGTGAACTAAGTCATTTAACGGAGTTGAATAGTAACCTTAACGGAGTAACGAGAACGGTTGGGCTACGCGCGCGTACTAATGTGAATATCAACTTAACTTGGTTACTATTTAACAGAACATATGTAGTACGCTTAGAAATAGGTTAGCATTATTGGTTCAACCGGCCATACCGGATGGTTCAACCGGGTATGTTGGGTGGTTTAACCGGTTGTACCAGGTCATTCAACCAGTTGAACCGACCAGTAGGAATGGTTAGGAATATTGGTTCAACTGGCCATACCGGACGGTTCAACCGGGTATGTCGGGTGGCTCAATCGGTTCTTAACTTGGTTTAACTCCGTCAATTACTATTTACCTCCGTGAACTAAGTCATTTAACGGAGTTGAATAGTAACCTTAACGGAGTTACATAGTAAACTTAACGGAGTAACGAGAACGGTTGGGCTACGCGCGCGTACCAATGTGAATAGCAACTTAACTTGGTTACTATTTAATGGAACATATGTAGTACGCTTAGAAATAGGTTAGGATTATTGGTTCAACCCGCCATACCGGATGGTTCAACCGGGTATGTCGGGTGGTTTAACCGGTTGTACCAGGTCATTCAACCAGTTGAACCAACCGGTAGGAATGGTTAGGAATATTGGTTCAACTGGCCATACCGGACGGTTCAACCGGGTATGTCGGGTGGCTCAATCGGTTGTAACAGGTGGTTCAACCGAACCGTCGCAACGTGAATTTTGTTAAAAATCGTTTTGCCCCGCGGCGAAGCGCGGGTGTTAAACCTAGTTTTATACATATCTTGTATCTTTTATTAGCAGGACTATTTACTTATGTTAAACAAAATTTCACGGCTAGTGATTATTATAATTATAAAAAATACTTTATGGCTGTTATGTGAACCTTGATGTAATTTTCTTTTTGTTTAAAAAAAAGCTTTTATCTTTATTTTCATTCATATGAAAATAGAAATTACATTAGCCTGGAAAGAAGACACGCAACAAGCGCGCCATCATCCTCTTTTGAATGGCAAAGATAATTCTACTAAAACATAACTTTGGTTCTTTGACGTTGAAATATTGTTATGCATGACATTCTGCACCCTGCCAAGGAATATGACCGTTTCGGGAGCCAGAGAGCTAAAGATATTAAATGCGAAGGGAATAAAGACATGTTGATTATCAGCACACGCTTTATCATGCTTGACAACCTTCCTTAATTCAGCCTTCAACGCAGCCTAACTTGCAACAAACCGCTATTCCTGAGGCCCACAAGCAGTCAGGTCCACAATTGCATCTTTCCCGCCAACCCAACCCAACACTAGAATATCCATTGGACGTAAAGTGAACCTCCCTTCAAGTGGGTCGGTCAAGAAATTCACCGACCCGTTTGAGCTCTTTTGCCCGGGTCATTATAATAAACCCGTTTTTTCACATCTTAAATAAAAATCCTAGATCCATCACAAATAGCATATTGGTAACTAAACGTTACAATGATTGCTTATAATAAGTTGATTAGAATAAGTTCTTTGAATAATATAAAGAAAAAACCGATGGACAAAATGACAAATGCGTCAATGAAGCAAATATAATGTTGGTTAGAATAAGTTGTTTGAATATAGTTGTTGGGTTCGACCCTACTATACTTGTTCATTGTAACACTTTGGTAACACTACTACCAAATACAAATATGCTAGACAATAAGCAGTGTAATGAAGTTGTAATCATTTCATATGGATTCCTAAGAACAATATTTGTCATCCGATATATATTGGACATGTTAGGTAGATATAAGGTAACTAACATACCCTATGATCAGTTCACAAACTATATAGTATAAACAAGATTCAGCAACATAGAAGAACTCATCGTTAAGGCGCACACAAATTAAACCTCTGTTAACAAAACTCACATGTCGCTCGTTCCACTGCAAAGATATATGTTAACATACAATGAAATAGGTATGAAAGCAAATCAAAACAAACCAAAATAATGTAACACCCCTTGATAATATTTTGTGTTTGGTTTTTACTAAAAACTACGAAAAGAACACGGATATGTTATCTTAATCAAAAAGACTATTGTTTTCATATATTAAGTGGATCAAATTGGGCATTTGGATGATATTCCACACAAAAGTTGTAGAAAATGAATTTACAAACACAAAGTGGAAGGTTAAAGCATCCAACATCATACAATCAGAAAGATTGCTTACATATAATTAGAAGAGAATCTCAAGTACATCCATTATAGCCTACATATTTACTTTATTGTACGTACACTAAACAAAGAATATGAAACCATTAGCATACCCAAACAACTATATATACACCACCTTCGCGCTTCGCTTATACGACCCATAACAACTTCCTCCTGCTTACTTGACACTCATTGTTACTAATGGATGGAAAGAAACTGGAATACAAAGGAGATGAGGCTTTGAAGGAGATTCAGAGGCTAACTACAGAAGCTGATAAAGTGCAAGAGGACCTGCTGAAAGATATATTAGCAAGAAACAAAAAGACTGAATACTTGATGCAGTACTTGACCGGACTGTCGATGAATGATGTACAAGAGTTTAAGCAGAAGGTGCCAGTCATCACATATAAAGACATATATCCTTATATCCAAAGGATAGCTAATGGCGAAGACTCCTCTGTGATTTCTGGTCACCCCATAGTGGAGATGTTATGCAGGTAATGTTATAGTGACTCAGTTAGATGTAGTGGTGTATAGTTTGATGTAATGGCTAAATGATATTATTTGTTTGGTGTTGCAGCTCGGGTACATCTGGTGGAGAGCCGAAGCTAATGCCAACCATTGCAGAAGATCTTGACCGTCGAACGTTTGTCTATAATATGATCATGCCAATAATGAATCAGTAACATATATTCTCCTTTTAACTTTCACCATGATTCCCACATGTATTATCTTCCCTTTTGTTCGGTTCCTTATTTCATCCCCCCCCCCCCCCCCCCCCCTATGGACCAAAAGTTCAACCGCTTAAAGGATAATGTGAACAAATAAATTAAGGATTATTGTGAACAACTAGCAACTACTTTCTATTGTTTTGTTTCAGTCCATCTAGGCACTGAAGTAACTAAAGTGTGCTAAAATTCACTTAAAAACCTGTTATATTTCATGACAGGTATGTGACAGGACTTGACGAAGGTAAGGCGATGTTTCTTTATTTCGTAAAGGCAGAGATGTCAACTCCTTGCGGTTTACCAGCCCGTACAGTCCTCACCAGTTACTACAAAAGCAAGCATTTTAAGGGCCGTTCACATGACCGTTACAATGATCAAACAAGCCCTGATGAAGCCATTCTGTGTGATGACAGCAACCAAAGCATGTACTGCCAGCTGTTAGCAGGACTAATCCACCGCCAACAAGTCCTACGCCTTGGAGCTGTATTTGCATCAGCTTTGCTACGTGCAATATCCTTCCTTGAACGCAACTGGGTCAGTTTATGTGAAGATATCCGTACAGGCAAACTGAGCACAATGATTACAGATTCAGGCTGCCGGTTAGCCATGTCATCCATGCTCAAATCGGCTGACCCCCGTCTAGCTGATGAGATTCAGAACATTTGTAGCCGTCGATCATGGAAAGGGATCGTCTGTAACTTATGGCCTAAGGCTAAATATATTGAGGCAGTGGTTACTGGATCTATGTCCCAATACATACCAGCTCTTGAGTACTATAGTATGGGAAAGTTACCACTAGTGTGTACAATGTATGCTTCTTCAGAGTGTTATTTTGGGGTAAATCTAAAGCCACTATGCGATCCTGCAAACGTCTCATTTACCCTCTTACCAAACATGTGTTACTACGAATTCATACCGTTGGGCAAAAATGAGACATATGCGAACGACGATGAAGAGATCTCGTCGAACAAGCTTGTTGAACTTGTGCATGTTAAAATTGGTTGCCACTATGAATTGGTGGTCACAACATATTCTGGTAAGTTTTTCATAATTTTTTTTCTAGAATATGTGACATTACTTACAAGTTACAACTAGAGTTTGTAACAAAAAATTCTTAATCATAATAAAAACATAAAGTACAGAATAATAAGTAATACCTACTGATTGTAGTTGTGGTTGAAATTTTTTATACCTATTCTTAAAAGGTATCTAACTTTTAGAATATATATAGGAATTTCCAACCATGAGAATATGTAACTTTTCATGTTTGATACTTCTGTTTGCCAAAGGCATTATAGCCCAGCGGCATCTTGGTGGTAGGATAAGACTTAGGGACTATAAGGTCCTGGGATCGAATTCCCCAAGGGGATTTTTCTCATAATTATGAGTTTCCTCCTGAATTGGTGACTTGGTGGTGGAATATGATCGCGTGGTAACACTGGTGGCACGATGATACTCCAGTGATCCGTGAGTGATTCCAATTGGCCATTCAAAAAAAGATACTTCTGTTTTAATAAAAATAAAAGCCTGTACACCTTACTAGTGAACATGTAAGATGTTATCGTTCATGAAGCGTGCAACTCGCTATTAATAACTGTTTTATTCAACTCAGGGCTAAACAGATATCGTATTGGAGACGTACTCCAAGTGACTGGATTTCATAACCAAGCCCCACAGTTTCGGTTCATCTGCAGGAGGAACGTCATTCTAAGCATTGACAATGACAAAACTAACGAAGAGGATCTGCACAAGAGTGTAATGGCAGCAAAAAGACTGTTAGAGCCCTACAATGCTCTACTTGTGGAGTACACTAGCTATGCTGACACATCATCAATGCCGGGTCACTATGTCATATACTGGGAGATCAAACATTGCACGCCGACAGTCCTAGATAAGGTCACCACTCCAGTTGGGCCAAAAGTGCTTCAAGATTGTTGTATTGCAATAGAAGAGGATCTTGATTACATTTACAGGCGATGTCGCACCAACGACAAGTCAATTGGACCGCTAGAGATTCGCGTTGTGAAGACCGGCACTTTTGAGTTGTTGATGGATTTGTTTATCAAAGAGGGTGCATCTATTAACCAATACAAAACTCCAAGGTGCATTAAGTCAGATGCTGCACTGAAATTGCTCAAGTCTAATGTGAAGGCTTGCTTCTTTAGTCCTAGAGATCCCACATGGATTCCTTAATAAAGTTAGTCATCTAATAATAATAAAAATAACAATAACAATAATAATAATAATAATAATAATAATAATAATAATAATAATCAGATTCTCTCTATAGCTAGGAGAATGTAATGAGCAAGCTGTGACACTTCACCCAGTTTTGTCTAAGCTAATAAGAAGAAGAAGATAAAATAACTTAATGGTTAGGGATATTGAATCATGTTATCTGTTTTGGATCATGTACTACCTTTTCAGAGATGTATGTGAGGTAATAATCTAATAGCACTATGCACCTAATTGCTACTTAGTCTTGATAACATTTAAACTATATAGAATTGTTGTTTTTAATGTACATAATAATCTGCTTCTTAAATAAATTGATTAAGATTAGATGGTGGGCAACTGGGCATAAAACAATCATGATTGGACAGATTATTCACAATAATATACGAAAAGCAACAGACGGAGTTGATCGATGATGTAATCGAAATCATAATAAAAGTATAAAACCCATTCGAAAATCCCTGAAGTGATGGTACCTGGTAGTTGGTAAAGGGACTAGCATAATAAAATGTTGTAGTGGCATTTACAACACCTGGAAACATCACATTACAATTTACAACAAAAATCAAACCTTCTGGTATTGGAATTGAGAAATTAGACCAGCTCAAATCTGAAATCTGACGGACGGTTTTGAAAAAACCAATTTCGAAAACAAAAAGAGAAAAAAGCCGAAACCGTTTTTCTACAGCCGTTTTGAGCCTGGTTTTTCTACCGGCTCCCCACTCTAGTCTCTGGTGACAACAGGTTTTAAAACCGTTTTTTTTTTTAAAAAAAACAATTTCTTAAGAAAAGACGGGTTTTAAAGCCGATCCCAACTGATTATACCGGTTTGGGGTTTTCTAAAAGAAACAAGTTTTAAAACTGAAACAATTTTAGAAAAACCGGTTTTTCCTCCACAATAAAAAAACAGTTTGCAAAGGAAAACACATAAGTTGGTGGGCCAATTTACTATTCGAACATTATCAAACGGTCAATTTCCCTTTATATATTTTTTTCCACAGCCACTCCATTTTTAACCCAACCCACTCTACATTCTACCTTCATTTTTTTACTATTCAATTTTCAAAAGGCAAACCAATATTGGACCGTGAAAGAGGAAATCGCATTGGCCTCGAGTTAGGTTACCACATTCGAACAAGAAGCACTACATGCTGATACGGTATAGTTTTGGAACAAGGTTGTGACTAGATTCCATCAACAAACAGGTAACAACCGTTGTAATAGAGATGCCATAATTGGAAAGTTTATCGCTCTCCGAACAAAGTGTGTAACATTTGAGAGGTTCTTTATTAGTGCGTTAAACATTGAGGGGGGTTTAAACGAGGATGAGGCGATTGAGGTGGCGCATACCGAGTACCATATAGTGCACAACAATAACTTTCCAAATGTTGCAATTTGGAGAATTATGAGATACCGCTTTGCACAGCAATCAGGTCCTTTATATTTATGTGTGGTTTTAATATTAGTGTTATGTATTTTTAATTGAATGTTATGTATTTTTATTTTAAATGTTATTTTATTTTGTTGAATTTAAATACAAAATAAAATAAATAAATAAATGATTCGGTAACGATGAGAGGGCTTTATTCCATTTCATGTGTCTATTGAAGACAATAGAGCCATATTTTGACGTGACGCTAAGGTAACAGAATGGAGACACTATAAGGGCTCCATTCCATGCTATGTAGCCTAAGTAAACTAGGGAACATAGCAAAATTGGTGGGTTCATAGTTTTATATAGAATATTAAATAGCAATTATAATAAACTTAGAAAATTAAATTAAGATAGCGGGCAGACGGGCAACAAGCTACGCCGCCCCCTTTTTGAATGGCGAACCCTAACCTACTGAAAACAAAACCATGCCCCCCGGAGTCGAGACACTGTTATGAATAACCCGTTGGACCTTGGTCAGGAAACGGGTGGCTTTCGGTGCCAACCAGGGGAGATACACTCTTATGTCAACATAAGCGTGTTTCCCCCTGGCCCACCCAAAGACAAGCAGATCTGCTGGACGTAGGGTGAATCTCCCTTCTGTGGAGTTCGAGAGGAAATTCACAGGAACCTCCTTCTTGGTTGAGATCACAACCCTTCTTAAAATGTCCCAAAGAACGTCTCGAACCAATTCATGTCGATATTTGAAACTGGGCAGCTCCTTATAGTGAACCGCACGTTCCCCATATTTGTCCAAGCATGCTGTAATCGGACAGACTTCATCTTCATGCTACATGGGGATCATCAAACGGTATTTAAGAATGGCTCTGTATTCAACCCCAGACATGTTTTGGCCAAACCTTCGATCGGGATAACAGACAGGAAATCTTAGGCATGGGGGCCTTGCAAGCATTCAATAACTGCCTTTTGGCGGGGGGACAGATTAAAAGCTTCACCCAACTCTGTGCGATTTTGCCAAAAAGGGCATTCGTCAAAGTTTTCTAAGGCTTTGGGGGGTGTCCTTATTAGAAAAACTACTAATATCAAAACCTGGGAGAATGGGAGATGGTCATTTAGCCTTTCGAGGACCTGCACGTAGTCCAAGTCCACGTTGACAACCCCGCTAATCCTTAAGATGTGTTCTTGGAGGTTCTAAGACTGAGCTCGCGACGCCACAAAAACATACATCCCAATATCCTTCGCTAAGAGGAGCCCTAATCCTCTCAAACGCATCGACAAGGACGCCAGGTGCCACTGCAAGTCACCAAAGTATGGACCCCCACATACCACTATGTCTTCAATGGCTTCCCGCAGACCCTTGTCAAAACAAGATACCGCTTCATCCATCATGGCGGGTTGGCAGGTCCGCAACCCAAAAAGCAACTTAGCGACCCGCATACAAGACCTGAGCAAGAGGAGTTCACTCTGGGGTCCCGAAGGCAGGGCAAAAATTTCATAAAATCAACCGCGCGCGAGGCTCTCTGCCCTATCAATTCCCAGATAAAGTAAGAGCCCCGACTAACAGCCCCTGCAAGAAGCTTCACCCCCTTTTCTGACCTGCCTTTAATTAATATACTACACCAGTACTTAAGGTTGTGGCAAGGTGTGCAGCAGGAGCAGTATCTACATTCCCCATCCTTCGGCGAGATGCGACGCGTGGGGGCAAGCGTTTGTTTCCCTTGCCGATTGATTAAGATTTAAGACATTGGAGTGAGCCTCTTTCTCCCACTAAGAGCATTCACATCCCCTCCACCAAATCTCATCCATCAAATTACACTAAAAATCACTACTTCACCTCTAAATCTTCTCTCTCCTAATTAAAATCTAATATTTTTTTTATATTTTTATCATTACATTTTCTCTCTCCTCACTCACAACTATTTACAAAAATATTAAAATATATATAGGGATGAACAGTAGTTTTTCATATTTAGGGTGGAACAGTGCTTCCACCAAATATTTTCTCTCCCCTCCACTCACAACCACTTACACTCACTCCATATAATTTGGTAGACACACTTACATACATTTGGTGGATGAGATGTGAGTGCTCTAACCAATGAAATTATAGTTAGGTATTTTTTATAAAAAAAATTAGTTGTGACCTTTGAAGCATGAGAGACATTTTTTTTGGAAGGTAAGCATGAGAGACATTTGATCTCATGTGATTTGATAAGTCTAACTATATCGAATATAAAGGAGAATGAAGATCTTTGAGGATTACAAGTGTGTTACAAATGATTATAATTAGACAACGTTCAACCTAGAGTTTCCGCTAACAATCACAATCACAAGTATGCAAGTATAAGTTTTTCTCTAAAGAACCGACCGCTCTTGTACGAAGAGATATGTTACTTATGGCATGCATGAGAGAAAGCACTCCGGCCGCCCCAAGCTTTATTTTATTTTGTTTTAATTTAATTAATCCCAAATGGTACCAATATATGTGTCTAACAAACTTGGACATGACGTAAGATTGTAACAATATACATGATTCTTGAATATTATTCTCACGTCACAAACAATCCATCACATGAAAGTGCAACGCCTAATTCCATCACTAGCTTCATCATCATGATCATCAAACGCGCTCCTACTATAATACGTTGGGGGTGGTGGTGGCCAATCATAAACCGATGGATTTAAATATTGGGCATACCCATACACCGATGAGCTATAGTATAAAGATTCAACACAACTACATGCAAGAGCAGGGCAGTAATTTTGATATGGTGCCTGCTCCACATTTAGGCCTTCAGTTAGCGTCGCGTTTTGGGATTCTTCTTTTTCATCGTCACATGTACTTATGGCGTCGTTCTGTGTATTATTGTTTGGGTTTTCGGACGCGTTGTCTGGTGTTAATATATGGGCGTGCTTACCGGATTTAAGAAGCTTGTGGACGAGAGTATCACCATTGACTGATCCAATAACTGTAGCCTTGTGCTGCTTTGAATCTATAACGGTTTTATAAACACCTATATGTTTCAAATCATAGTAAATAAGCAGAAGATTGGTCTATAAGTTGAAAAGGAGTTAAATAGGAGGTAAATTAATTAATAACCATCGATGCTTTGAAGAAGTTTGAAGACTTTTCTCTTGCATCCTTCACAATGAATGTAAACTCTCAAATTCCATGTCTGCTTGCAGGAAAACAACATGAGATGATCGGTTTTTTTTTTTTTAATTAGGATCAGTGTTGCAAAATAATGCCGAGTTGACCGATTACTCCCCGAGTACGTACTCGCTCCAGGGTAGGTCGCCAAGTACTTCCCGCATAGGCTGATTTGACCCCCGAGTACTCCCCCGATTAGGCTGAGTACTCTCACCAGGGTAGGTCGCCGAGTACAAGACCAAACCGACTTTTGCAACCAGGGGCGGACCTAGCTTAAAGCTAGGTGCCGCGTCCGTTGCTACTCAACTTCGCGCGTGTAGTGGAAAATTAGTGGAAAAGTTGTGTTTTTTTTACGATATTTGGACAACGTTACTACTAAAATGAAAAAAAAAAATGAAAAAAAAATGAAAAACGTTACTACTGAAATTAATTTCTAGATCCGTCACTGTTTGCAACACAGACTGGGATAAACTATTTAAAAAAAAATTGGTAGGAGCTTAAACGTACCTGAAGGTTGTCAGAGGTGATATTATGATTGGAAACAGGTGGGTCTTCCATAATGTCATTCAAGAACTATTAACTGTAAATAAGCTTACAACTTATAAGTTATAATGAAGGTGGTTTAGAGTATGTTTTTTTTTTGTGGAAGATAGGTCAGCAAATTACCCCACAGATGAATGTACAGCCATTCACTAACACGTCAGTAACTTCACTTGACATGTCACCATACCCAACTATTCTACAATATGGATAATTGGTACCATATCGTTTTGACAGATTGTAAAAGTGACCACTATTTTGGTACATGGTGACACCTTTTATTATTGTATATTTTTATGTCTTTGATGAAATTTTAAATTTTGTTTGTAGTTATTTATTAAACAATGAAGGTTACTTTTACTTTGTTGCACCAATAATGCTAAATTATTTCTCTTTGCACATGTTTGAACCTGAGATCTCCTCTTTAGTTATTTTAAATTAATCGAAGAAGAATTATGATTCCACTAGGCAATGATATGAAGCTTACAACTTACAAAACTTTATATAAACCAATATTTTGTACCCGTGTGTATAGGGGCCAATGGCGGATCTTGAACGTAAAACTTGGTAGGGCCGGACTCAATACATATAAAATTTTTCGAAAATTTTCGGTAAAATTTACACTACGAAGCGAAAAGGCTGGGTGGGTCGGGCCCGTATGAAGACCGCCATTGGTGGGGGCGGCACCTTAAAAACGTTGAAGCATACACGTGCGTTAACTAGTAAAAATTGGCCTCAAACGTATAACATACAAAAGAATAACTAAGTCGAAACGGTAAAGACCGGAAAGCTTATTAAAGAATAAGTAAGTCAAAACGGTAAATAACATTTCAGGCTAATTTTAATTTAAAGTATAGGATCTTCTCATAAAATCTATCTATAACATGAATATACACAGGAACTACCTATATGTAATTTTTAATTTTTAATAATATAAATGCATGGTTCTTATCAATTGTAACAAGCCCAAACATGAAGATAAATGTTTATTGTTGATAACAAGATGACTTCAAATTATACTCACTCTCAAACTTCATATCCTGTAGCTGATTGTAGAGTCATAACTCATAAGCGTGCAATTAACTTCTTGCATCCAAGAACACCAGAAAATATTGATATAATAGCCACTATAACACCCTGTCTCGAAACCCAAAATTCGGTCCATGTCAATGGCTTGATAACTTGATCTAATACCTTCTTGAAATTTTCATTTAAATCCTCTAAAGATCCATTGTTATCAATCACTATGTCTGCTTTTGATCGTTTTATATCCAAAGGCATTTGAGCGTTTATCCTGTTCTGAGCATCTTCTGTAGATGTTCTGTCTCGGGTCATAAGACGTTTGAGTTGTGTTTCAGGATCAACCCACACAACAATAATCGGGTTTGTCCAACGGTCCATTTTGGCCTCAAATAATAAAGGGACATCAAGAATGATGACTCTACAACCCTTCAACCATAATTTTAAAACTTCCCAAAATATGCCATATGAAATGTAAGGAGCAAGAAGCCTACAAACAAAGTCAGAAAAGTTCAAGATTTTGTAGTGATCAAGGCTACATGCATAAAACTGTAACATACTTTAGTTAAATTTCTATTTTAGGTAAGCAACTTATTTTGCAACAAAATAAAATAATAACTATTAAAGCTTTAACACAACTGATGTAGTAACCAACTACATAAAAAATGAAGAAGTTGACGCGCTGGTAACTTTGGACAATGATCCTACAATACACTTGTTGCCCAAAACTGAAATCAGTCCAAAGTTGGTTACTAAGCACATAAGCTTGCTTGGTTTTAAAAAGCGCGAAGTGCACAAAACCGACGAAGTCTAAAACTGAGGCGCAAAAGCAGTGGGCTTTTTGCACGCGAGGCGCAAGACGATTATATAAATTTTTTATATATGCTATTGGTTTTTAGCATCATTTACCCAAAATATAGATAGAAATAAGGTTTATATATAATTTAACTTAAATGTACAACCTTTTTAGCTACATGTATAACAATTTTAAGCAGAAAACACCCGTGTATGAAAAGCGCACAAAACACCCGTGTACGAAAAGCGCGCCTTTCGTACAATGCTTGCCTAGTGTTACATAAGGCGCACCAAGTGGCGCAGTGGCGCCTAGGTGTGCTTTGCGCTTAAGCACGCTGCACGCCTCGAGCGCGCTTGTTAAAACACAGAGCTTACGGCAACCACCATCATCCATATCCACTCTAGTAACAAGGTAGGCATTATATCAAAGATGACAATTTGTTTATAAAAGTCAATGAACTATCTAACCATTACATGAAACTAGTGAATTGAGGGAGATAACAACTATGATTACAAATATAGTTTGCCGTTAGTGTACCTATTAAGAAGCTGGCGTTTAGAAGGATCGCCAAAAACAATCTGGCCCAGTTTCGGCCTATCAACTTCCCCATTTTCGAGCAATATGTCATCTCCAAAAGCTGCTACAACCTTCCTCCAACCACCACTACCTTTCTTCAATACATCCTATAATGTGAACCAACACAAAGCATTTAGCACCCATAGGTACATAAGAAATGCATTGAATCGATTCTTTTTAATGAATAGATCCAATCGCAACTTCGACTATGGAATTCAAAGGGATCAAATAAGAAAGGATACTCTGAATCATAGAACTCTAATGAAATATGCGATCAACCAACATTTATCGAATTTGAAAACCAGCTTAGTGGTGGAGGTGGGAGGTTTTAAGGCTTAGCCTATTTCCTACCCTGGGGTGCCCGGTTCGAATCCCACATCGGCCGGGCTTTGCTCATGTATAGCCCTGAGCGAGATGCCGTTCAAAAAAAAAATAAAAAATCATAGAACTCTAATGAAATATACGATCAACCAACATTTATCGAATTTATCAACCAGCAGGCTATAAACGAAAGTTAACAAACAGATTGGCAAACACCCAAGTGTTATTATTCAAGAAACTTTCTCAAAACTTGAATTACAGATCACTACCAATTGAATTGGTATATATAGCTCAGCTAAACACATTAGACTATAACTAGGACATGAATTAATTAATTAATTAATTCCACGGGCCGACTCTGAAGTAGGGATGAGCTCGGTACTAAACCGTACCGAAAATACCGATACGGATATTGGTATAGGTATTTTTGGTATTTAATACAGAAAATGCTCATCCCGAAGTGACAACCGAATTAACATCAAAGAATAAATAATGAGCCTTAAATCATCCAAAACAATTTTTGGTTAATGATATGAAAAGGCATATGATAAGTTAGTTATAATAAAAATAAGGGTTCTGAATTATTACTCGAGCAACGATGTCTGCATCAACAACGGGAAAACCATAAGCTTTGAAGAGATTGGAAACAGTACTCTTTCCTGTTGCTATTCCACCTGTCAATCCTATTATCCTCATTTTCTCCAAAACCTCTTGTGAATATTATATAACTTTTGTTGCTCCAATCAGAGGTGTAATCAAATTGGACAGGTTTGGCTCAATTGATTTCTTATATGTTCTCCCCCATTTGTCTATTTGTCTTGTCGATCCATGTCTAGATTTACCTTATTAAATTAGTTATTCCAAAAGAAACAAATCAAAGAAGCGCATCTAGTGTAGTGGTATCATAGTACCCTCCCACGGTACTGACCGGGGTTCGATTCCCCGGATGCGCATTTCATTTTTTATTTACTCTGTTTTCCCCCTTCTTTTGTCATCAAGTAATCATTAAATTTTTTGGCCTAAAGCATAAAATGAGGGAACTTATTCAATTAATAGTAATTTGTACAAATTTCATTAAATGTTTGCAATCTACTTTATACAACCTTGTTGACATGAATTCTCGTCACTGGAGGTTTCAGTTAGATGCTCCATGAGGATTGAATCCACTAGGCACTTGCGTTAACCGGGTGGGCATCATGGAATCATACACTTGCATCAAATGCATATGCAATAGTAATAGCATATGTGAAATAAGTTTTTTTTTGGAAGGCAACTTTTATTAAACACACAAACAAGGGAACATCTCCAAGCCGGAGACCCCCAAAAAACCAAGAACCAAGCAGTTACATTACATCAAATGAAAATCTATGCCAATCCTTCCAACCTATCCTCCCCTTATCGAATCTACTAGAAGGAACAACCTACCCATTGTTGAGGAAAAATCTTTTATTTTATAGGTGCCTAGCGGATTTAATCCCTAATGAAGTAATTTCAACTTGGGTCTACAGGATTGAGCTCACATGAATTGGGTTAAACACATCATGCTTTGGTCCTTAGAAATGTATTTCTACAAACCTAAGGGAGCTATGATACTATTAAATCCATTTTCGGTCGACTTTTAAGATAAACTAGTCACTATCATATATTATCAATTCTTAAGATTTTTTTTTTGAATGTACGTAGGTTTGTGTCATCATTCGTTGTAACTTGTAAACATCACCAAAGAGCTTCATCACATCATCTTGGTCTCACCTTCAATGCCTCCAAAGAGCTCTAAACCATCACACATCCAAGCGTTCCATAAACTTTCAAAACATACATTGGGCTTACCTATAGAAGTTATCTGCACCATATTTCATGGTGGTTCAACGCGGAGATAGCAAACCCGCCTACTTTGATTACCAAGACTAGTAAGCATTTTTCGAATGGATGAAGGAAGATTGCACTAAACGTGATGTAATTTCGATTTAAAGAACAAAACAAAGCTCTATCATGTGACTCACCTTATGAATAAAGTACCCAATTGACCGTTAGATCCAGTCAAAAGTCCATACAACCAAAAAAACACATTAAAAACATGTTTCTAGAAACTATGACGACATATCAAGCATGAAAATGTGAAAACAAAACAATAAACCATCGCTCATCAAATTTGACTAAACATACCAACTTAAAAAGTACAACACCATCAAGCACAACGTACAACACTCATTGCACCATCACCAGGGAGACAAAGCCATGACTTTCAACCAAGCAGGCCTAGAAAGGATATCAGTAACCCAAGCACGAACATACGGTCGTGACTCAAACAACCTCTTCACCCTTGTAGACATCAAAAAATTAATATTCGGTTGGTGATGTAAGTCCGCTAATGTGAAACTATCTCCAACCAAATACTTATTCTCCTTTAACCGTGCTTCATATACATCAAGCACATCAGATAACTTTTTTTCGTACTCCGCCACTAGTTCAGGCCCGCCCCGAACCCGACCCATGGCTATTTCCATTAGCTTCCATGACGCTCGATCGAATTTCTGATTTTCCACCTCCATCCACACCGTTTGTATCGCCATTTGGATCGGATCTTTCAGTATTAGTTCGGTCCCCTTATCCGCGTATTTTCGTGCTACGTACTGCGTGATCGCTCTTGATTCTGAAACAGATTATTAACAAATTGTGTTAAGCTAAACTAGTGGCGGATGTATGTAACTTTCTTGGCGAAACGCAAAATATCCATAAATGTAC
The DNA here is from genome assembly GCA_030844895.1 of Ambrosia x helenae. NCBI lineage: Eukaryota > Viridiplantae > Streptophyta > Magnoliopsida > Asterales > Asteraceae > Ambrosia > Ambrosia x helenae. The sequence goes on from JAUTDX010000860.1 coordinate 23,070, forward strand.
CTTAAAAAATATATTTGTTTTATGAATATATTATAAAAATATCTTTTTGGGATACTGCTCCGAATTTTTCTACTAGATTCGTCACTAATCAAATTGTAAGTTACATTTTAAAATAAAATAGTAACAGTACGAGTTTAAGGTTTTGTGTTACCGAATAGTGTGATGTCGCCGTCTTCGAACGCTGGAACTTGACCAAAAGGCTGCATGTATTATATATAACGATTAGATCAAAATATATTAAGGGTGTTAAAGAAATTTGTCGTTAAATATATATATATATATTGATTAGATCAAAATATATTAAGGGTGTTAAAAGAAATTTGTCGTTAGAAAAAATTAATGTGGTAAATTGACAGTTGACATACATTGCGTGCAAGGAAACGAGGCCTTTTGTGTTCCCGGCCAGCCATGTTGACTGTAATAAACTCGAAATCGACATTCTTCTCGTAGAGACTAGCCAGAACACGATACACTGCATTTGATCCGATGAACCCGTACACTTTTACGGCCATACTGTTCTATCAGCAACTTAATGTCTTCTAAGTAGCCAATTTTGAACTTTGTTTTTGTTATGATACTACTATACAAGGGAAGGCCTAGATATAGATGCATAAAAGTACATAACTCGATTTTCTTTCTGGAAGGATGACGCAATTGCAAGTCAGCCCTTGTTCTCTATTTTCTTTGTGACACGTTCCAACATTAATGACTTATTGACAAACTTCGTCAATGCTACGATTAGTTGAATTTAATTGTTGAATATTTGAGAGTTTCTAAAATCACAGCCTCATTTACATAAAATGTTACAAACATGATATTTCAACAGAAATACTAAAGACTTTTATTCAAACAAAAGAATCAAAAACTAAACACAAAGTATCTGAATACAAATCTCTCAAAGACACAGAACCCTCACTACCATCAATAGACTATACAGACAATGATCAAACAGAACAGATACAAGGTGTATCTGAACTATCAACACAGATCAGATCAAAACCCTAGCTATTTAGACGAATGAGAGACACAAAAGAGAGAACAAAATATTAACGATCTCGAAACTAATAATGTGAGACAGATGCAAGGGTTTTATAGTAGCTGAGATGTGTTAGTTGTAATAATCCAACGGTGGAAAATAGACGAATCCAATGATCACAAAGAGTTTGTGTTTCTTCACTGGGATCACCACATCAGCAAGTCTTCATGGACTTTAATAACAGCAACATGGACTATGGACTGGGCTCAAATCTTGGGCTTCCATCAGCTCCTTATCTGGGCTTCTTTCCTGGACTCTATTCAGCATATCAAGACCAACCATCAGGAGCCCAACTCCAATCCTGCAAAGACCTTATGCAAAATATAAAAACATTTGTATAAAATAAAACTAAACTAATAAACCAAATTTGATTGACCCATTATAGAATTGCAAAGATCTCTTATATTTTAACACCCCCCCACAATTCTATTATTTGAATGGGTCAAATAAACAAAGTTTATTACATAGATACTCATGAGCAGATGCCAATAATCCCTTTGTAAAGACATCAGCAACCTGTTCTTTAGAATCAATGGAAATAGTTTTTACAATACCTTTAAGAATTTGGTCTCTCAAAAAATATAAGTCTAATTCAAAATGTTTCGTTTTATCATAGAAAACAGGATTTGCTGCTATAGATATAGCAGCATCATTATCACAACTTATATTAACTGGTAAATTTACAAAGATTTTTAATTCTTCCAAAAAATTCTTAATCCACATTATCTCACAGGCTACTGCACACATAGCACGATATTCAGCTTCAGCTGAAGATCTAGACACAGTAGATTGTTTCTTACTCTTCCATGATACTAAATTATTTCCCAGAAATACACAAAACCCAGTGACAGACTTTCTTGAGTTAGTTGATGACCTGTCGTTAGGGTCATGCAAAAACCTAAATAACCTAGGTAGCTAGGGTAAGTCAGGTATCGAATCCACGAGGAGCATGTGGTTAGTATTGCACGTTTTATTTGATTATTTATACTAAAAAATTAAATCTAACTGAGTTGTAGGTTGTTTTGAGTTTTAAGAAAACGAATTTTATAAGTTGTAAACAATAATATTAAAGAAGTAACCCCTCCAGGCTTCCGGTTCAATGATTCACCCTACCCTTGGTTAGATGATTGGATACCACATAGACATAGTTTTGTTGAACGGTTTAAGTTAAGTGATAATCAAACACAAATTTTTAATAATAACTCGTACAATTTAATTACCAACCCACGAATAACAACTACCCTCCCGTTAATCAAACTGCTCACGATGCAAGAAAACCGAATGCGAATGACTAAAAGATAAGCAATTGCACAAACGTGACTTGTTTAAATAACTCAAACCACAAATATCTTTCAAACAATCAAAAGACAATCCATAAACCAAACCAAACAAGAGTTAGAGTTTACAAACGAGCCATACACCCGGAGATGATCACACGATTAGCCACGCTCCATATTAATGATGATTCTTTCTTGAATTACGTGACTCCCTAGGCAGCCAAAAAGGCTGCGCCTTCTTCTTCTTCCACCCTCGTGCCTCTCTGTTCAGCCCTCGAAGTCCTCCGCCGTCAAAGAATTATCCCACAAAAGTAATAATTCGTTTCTTTTAATTCCCCTAGTAACCTTTTTCACTCGTGGGCCTTTTTCCATCTTAATTCCATCATCTTGGCACTTTATTTATTATTGGTCCAATTATTTGTAGCCCAAGACTTGGTGAATATCTTGCCCGTAGCTTTTCATACATAGCCCACCTATATAAAATTCTGTTCCCATTGACTTGTAAGTTGTAGAACATGTAGTATCTTTATGTCATAATTTATTATTATTATTATTATTATTATTATTATTATTATTATTATTATTATTATTATTATTATTTACGCCATGCTCGCTCGACTCGGGTGTTCTTGGCTCGATCAAAGTTTCTCGTTTACACTCCAACGTCCATGAACGCCTATCACTTTCTATGCTCGCTTTCAAGTGTACACGACTTGAGGTCATATCTCACGAACACCTACAAAACACATGTACACTAATAAATAACTAAGACCGACTAAAAGCACACAATAAAAGACTAAAATATATACAAAACTAACATGTTAACAAGGTGTTTTCACCAACACATCATTAGTGCACTTAGCCCAGTCAGAATCTGAAAAGGCTTCTAACTCAAATTTGTCAGATTTTTTAAACTTTATTCCTTTTCCAGGAGAAAGTTTTAAATATCTTAACAATTTGAATGCAATTTTCAGATGACCCTTTAATGGACTATGCATATATTGACTCAAAAAATGAACTGTATAAGATATATCAGGACGGGTATGAGACAAATAGATTAGTTTACCAATAAGTTGTTGATATCCTGATATATTTTCTACTGGTATAGACTGATTGACCATTAAATTTGTTATAACATGGTTTTGTTCAATAGGAACATTAACTGGTTTACAAGCTAATAGTCCATATTCTGCCAATAAATCTGTGCAATATTTCCTTTGAGATAGTACAAGACCATCATTTTCTCTTACTACTTCAATCCCTAAGAAATATTGTAACTTTCCTAAATCCTTAATTAAAAATTTGGATTTAAGACTCTGTTTCAGATTTTCAATTTCAGCAGCTGAATTACCAGTAACAACTATGTCATCAACATACACCAAAAGAATAATACACACATAATTAGAACATTTAAAAAATAATGAATGATCACATTTACTTCTTTCAAAACCAAATTCAATTAACACATTTACTAATTTTTCATTCCACATTCTAGGTGCCTGTTTTAGACCATATAAAGACTTTCTAAGTTTACAAACTTTACCATCTTCTATAGCACCATAACCCTCAGGCATACTCATATATACCTCCTCATTTAGCTCACCATAAAGAAATGCATTATTTATGTCTAATTGATATAACTCCCAATTATTAAAAACAGCAAGAGAAATAATACATCTAACTGTCACAATTTTAACAACAGGTGCAAATGTTTCATCAAAATCTATCCCCTCTTTCTGACTATAGCCTTTAGCTACTAACCTAGCTTTATATCTCTCTATTTCACCATTGGCTTTATATTTAATTTTATATATCCACTTACAACCAACAATATTTTTACCTTTAGGTTTATCAACAATTGACCAAGTATCATTTCTACTCAAAGCTTCAAGTTCTTCATTCATAGCCTGAATCCATTCAGGACTATTAGAAGCTTCTTTAAAGCTTCTTGGTTCAAAACTCTTAGACAAAGTAGAAGCAAAGCATTTTGACTCATAGGACAGATTAGCTAAGTTAACAAACTTTTCAATTCCATATTTTACCTTACCTTCCACAACATATTCACTATATTTGGAAGGAAATATAGTACTTCTAGATGATTTCCTAATACTACTAGTACCAGCAGACTCAGAAGTATCACCCTCAGAATTGAAAATTCTTTCATTTGTAGTACTCACAGGATGGTCTGCCTTATCAGTCTCAAAGTCCCTAATGTTAGACTGCTGTTCATCAGCCATGTCAGTAACATCAGGTAGAGTATCTGATTGCAAGTTATCATGTGTTCCTACATTAGTCTTACCTAGCCCCTTTCTATCATCATAGGGATCATTTACCTCAAAATTGTTTTGTGAGTCTGTGTTTTCAAACATATCAAAAAAATTTAAACTGTTAACCAGTTTTTCAGGATTAGAATCAAATGATTCAAAAACTTTTTGTTCTTTGAAAGGAAAACAGTTTTCAAAAAACTTTACATCTCTTGAATACCCAACTGTTTTACTATCAAGACTAAAAACTTTATAACCTTTTTTTTCATTTGAATATCCTATAAAAACACATTTTTCTGTTTTACTATTAAATTTATCACTTTCATTTAAAACAGCACAAAAACACAGACAACCAAACAACCTTAAATGATCAAGAAAGGGTTCAAATCCATATATTAACTCATAAGGAGTTCTTTCTCTTAACACTCCAGATGGTGTCCTATTAATCAAATAAGCAGCAGTTAAGACACACTCAGTCCAGAACCTAATAGGTAAGTTACTTTGAAATAAGAGAGCTCTAGCAACATTAAGCAAATGCCTATGCTTCCTTTCAACAATTCCATTTTGTTGAGGAGTATAGGCACATGTGGTTTGATGTATTATTCCCTTATCTTTGCAAAAAACAGACATTTGATTATTCACAAACTCAAGACCATTATCACTTCTAAAACACTTAACTGTTTTATTAAATTGAGTCTGAATAATATTAACAAAATCTTTTATATTATCAAAAACTTCTGTTTTGTTTTTTAACAGACAAACCCAAACAGTGCGGGAATAATCATCAACAATAGTCAAAAAATACCTAAAACCATCTCTACTAACAACCCTATAGGGTCCCCACACATCTAAGTGAACTAATTCACCAAGATGACTTGATTTATGTTCACTTAATGGAAAGGGCTCCCTATGTTGTTTAGCCCTAAGACAAGTTTCACAAGGTTGACTCTTGTCATGATCACCTATATTCAGTTTAGATTTAAGAACTTTAACAGCTTGTTCAGAAGGGTGCCCTAATCTAGCATGCCATATGTCATATAGTTCACTATTATTAGCACACACCTTAACATTTAGACAAGTATTGCCACACAAATATAACCCTTCAAGCTGTTTACCAGTCACCAGGACTTTCTTGGTTAACCGGTCCTGTATATAACAAGTATCCTCATCAAAACCAACATATAGATTGTTATCCCTAGCAAGTTTGTGAACAGAAATAAGATTGACCTTGTATTCAGGAACAACTAAAACATCTTTTAAAACCACACCATTTGCCAAACTAACACTACCAATTTTAGTAACCAAAGCTTTAGTACCATTAGGATGATTAACATGAATGTTTAATTCAGAAACTTCAAGAAAATCAGTTAACTCAACATCACTAGTGACCATGTGTTGACTAGCCCCTGAATCAACAATCCACCCAATCTTAATCTTATTCCCTACACAACTTGCAAAACCAAAAACAGGTTTACCAAACACATTGGCACAAAAGAAACTACCTGAAACATTGCAGCTCTGTGGACTCTCCTTAGTTTTATCACTCAAAAGATTCAATAATTTAGTCATTTGCTCAGTAGTCAAAGAAGAGATAGGATTACTAGTATCAACATTACTGTTATTACTATTATTATTATTATTACCCCCCATCCTTCTAGATTGATTCCCCCTTGACCTCATCCAAGGGGGATAACCTATTAACTCAAAACATTTTTCAGCAAGATGACCATTCTTATGACAGTGAGTACATTTCAAAGGAGATTGACTACTTGTTTTATTACCAAACTTTTTTGTAAAATCATCAAACTGATTAGTTTGACCTGTTTTAGACATAAAACTAACTGTTTGAGACTTTTTACCTGCCCCATTAGAATTTCTATGTGACTCTTCCCTAGACACAATAGCATAAGCCTCCTTTACAGAAGGCAATGCCTCTCTAGTAAGCAAATTAGTCCTAACAGATTGATAACAACTGTCTAATCCCATTAAAAACTGCATAAGTTTAATCATCTGACTGAAATTGTTAAAATCTTTTGCAGCATCACAAGTACATGGAGGCAATTGAAGTATTTGATCCAATTGCTTCCACATCACATTTAGTTTCTGATAATACTCAGAAACAGATGCACCATCTTGACTAAAACTATTAATTTTTTGATATAAATCAAAAACCACAGAACCATCAATTTTATCAAAAGTTTCTTTTAGTTCTTTCCACACCTCACTAGCAAGTTTAGAGAACACTTGTCCAAGATACAATTCCTCAGACATAGAATTAAGAATCCAAGTAAGAACAATAGAATTACATCTATCCCATTGTCTAGTAAGAACAGGATCATCAACAGATTTAACACATTCTCCATTTATAAATCCAAGTTTATTTTTAACTTGTAAACCTAGGATCATAGCATTAGACCATACACTGTAATTTTCAGTTCCTTTAAGTTTAATGTTAACAATAGTCAGATTAGTGGAATCACTAGGATGAAGATAAAGAGGGTCACCAGCATCAATTTTATTGACCAAGGTCACAGGGTCAATGATGGGAAGACCACCACCCCCTTGACCTTGACCCCCTCCTTCATTTACCATAACTAAACACTTAAACAGAAACAATCACAGCAGATCACACAGAAGAAGCAAGATCAAGAAAGCAAACAATCAAACAACGGCGAAGCTGTACAGGTGTTCCAGATCACTGGTTCATCACTCAAGGTGCCAGTGCAGGTCCTTGTACAGGAGCCACCTATATTCTAGACAAACCCTAAAGCTAAATCAGAGACTCGAGCTCTGAGCACAAGACTCCTTAGGATAACTCTAATAAAATCAAATAACAATGAAACGATCTCACCAGAGAAGCCCAAGTTAGGGTTCGCCAAGAACTCGTAACCTGTAACCTTCACTTAGGGTTACAGGTCAGAGAGAACAAGAAAATATGCTTTCCAACCACACAGATCAGGAGAATAGATCTGATTCCCACTCGTCCAGCTATCCAGATGACAAGCCCTAGATCTGAATGTCCAGATCTATACAGACCCTTTCCAGATACACACCAAGCTCTCTATGAACCCAGATGCTTTAATAACACCTTTATGAACTCACAGAAACCCTAATTTCAGCGGAAGACGATCAAGAAGAAATCAAAGCCTAAAGCTCTGATACCATGTTACAAACATGATATTTCAACAGAAATACTAAAGACTTTTATTCAAACAAAAGAATCAAAAACTAAACACAAAGTATCTGAATACAAATCTCTCAAAGACACAGAACCCTCACTACCATCAATAGACTATACAGACAATGATCAAACAGAACAGATACAAGGTGTATCTGAACTATCAACACAGATCAGATCAAAACCCTAGCTATTTAGACGAATGAGAGACACAAAAGAGAGAACAAAATATTAACGATCTCGAAACTAATAATGTGAGACAGATGCAAGGGTTTTATAGTAGCTGAGATGTGTTAGTTGTAATAATCCAACGGTGGAAAATAGACGAATCCAACGATCACAAAGAGTTTGTGTTTCTTCACTGGGATCACCACATCAGCAAGTCTTCATGGACTTTAATAACAGCAACATGGACTATGGACTGGGCTCAAATCTTGGGCTTCCATCAGCTCCTTATCTGGGCTTCTTTCCTGGACTCTATTCAGCATATCAAGACCAACCATCAGGAACCCAACTCCAATCCTGCAAAGACCTTATGCAAAATATAAAAACATTTGTATAAAATAAAACTAAACTAATAAACCAAATTTGATTGACCCATTATAGAATTGCAAAGATCTCTTATATTTTAACATAAAACATCTTCATTAAGTTGTGGGTCAATCATCAATGGATTTTTTATATAATATATTTTTTTATTTATTATCAGTCTAAGTACAGGAATACTCAGTTAGTTCTAAGAGCATTCAAAATACTTATCCACATCTTACACTAAAAATCACTATATTTTTCTCTCTCGTGTTCAAATTAATAATACTTCTTTATACCTTATCATTATGTTTTCTCTCTTCACTCACAAACATTTTTAACAATATTAAAAAATAAATGCAGGAAAACTATGTTTCTCACATATCCTAAAATTTCTCCAAATATACCAATGAACAGCAGGTTTTCTATCTACTCCACTCACAACCTCATCTTAAAATTTGCGGGATTCACTCAAAAAAACATAGGTAACATAATGTGAATGCTCTAACTTTATCTACATTAATTACGCAGAAAATGTATTATCTAAATTAGAGTTTCCTATTCAGATGAGAATGGCGACGCATTTTTTTGCCTGTTTACTTGCTATCCTTATGTAATTTGCCCTTTTATTAACTTAAATAAATTAGGGAAAAATCCGTTTTATATATAGGGAGAATCCGAAATGAGTTTTTTTTTTAAATGAACAAATTTTATTTTAAATTATTTGAACGGGGGAGGGGGATCATTGTGAATGATGTTTACATAGTGTAAATGTGTATGTCCAACAAACTTAACCGCTACCAAATTATACAAACCGCGTTAGAATAATAATAATAATTGCTATATCTAATTTTTGCAAGTAAGTTGGAGATAACTTTCCTATTAATTCCATCCCTTTTTTTGCAGTCATAATAATAATAATAATTATCGCCAGATATAATTTTGTGACATCCAAACCGCGTTATGATAGCTACTTGTTTGTGTATATGTTTCATTGAAATTTTCTTCATTACCTACCACACATTTCTTAATCCAATTATTAAAACTGAATCCTGCCTGCATTTTCATTGTCTGCATCATTTTCATATAACTTAAAAACAAATCAACTTCTTGTTGTTGTTGTTTTATGGCACACACACTGCAAACGTTTCGCTACGACGTGTTCCTAAGTTTCAGGGGTGTGGATACTCGAAACAACTTCACTAGCCACCTCTATGAAGCTCTTCAACGCAACAACTACGAAGTTTTCCACGACACCGCCCTCCCGAGGGGCCAACGGATCGCGCCCCAGTTGTTGGAAGCCATCAAGGAATCTCAAATTTGCGTTGTTGTATTCTCAACTCATTACGCAGATTCCAAATGGTGCCTTCGTGAACTTTCCCATATGATGCATTGCATCCACACAAACGGTCAACAGATAGTTCTTCCTGTATATCTTGACGTCAAACAATCTGATGTCCATGTTCCATTTGAACAACTAATAACAAACCATGTAACAGAATTCGGTCATCTGACTGTTGAGAAATGGAGGGAAGCTCTACAGAAGGCGGGTGAACTGCCTGGCTTACACCTGCAGAATGATGCCAATGGGTAACGATGTCTCTAAGCGTAAATCTTGTTGTTTATTTTACATCTAGTGGATTTGAAATATTTATAATTTGTAGGGATGAGGGTGAATTGTTGGACAAAGTTGTTGAAAAAATCAGAAAGATGTTACATGGACAACATGTTAATGTTGGAGACCCGCACCTTGTTGGGATAGAATCACGGGTACAGGAAGTTATTTCGTTGTTGAACATGGGTTCGGTTGATGATGTTTGTGTTGTTGTAATTCGTGGGCCTACAGGGATAGGTAAGACCACGATTGCAAAAGCTACATATGAGCGCCTTTATATAGATTTCAAAGCCCGGAACAGCTGTTTTCTTTCAGATGTGAAAGCCGTATTTGGGGAGGTAAATGGGAAGTTGACTTTGCAGAAGAGGCTCATGTCAAATCTTGTCCAAAATGACGAGAGGTGTATACGCGTAGACAACTATCATCAAGGAACCAGAAACATAGAGAAGATGGTAAATAACCGAAAGCTTCTTTTGGTTCTCGACAATGTTGATAATGACGAGCAGTTGAAGATACTAGGCATGAATCGTGCAATTTTTGGCCGTGGAAGTAGAATAATTGTGACTACAAGAGATGAATCATCTAACTTTGTTGATTGGGTTAAACCGGATGATGCTACGTATGAGCCTCGGTTGCTTGATGAAAAGGAGTCTTTGGAAATGTTTTGTTTGAATGCATTCGGACAAGCCCACCCGAAAGAAGGGTACGAGGATGTGTCGAGAGAAGCAGCGTGTTGGGGGGCAGGGTGTCCTGGTGTTCTGAAAAACTTGGCTCTGTGCATGAAACACTATCAAAGTGTTGAAGAATGGGTATCGGCATTAAGATATGTGATACAGAATCCTTCATGTCTAACAGATGGATCCTTGTAATTTTGGTCTCCCGGCTCTATTTTATTTTTGTTTCTTTATTCCATAGATTATTGTTAATATTAATAATAAAACATCAAACAACCTGGGTTTTTGTTCTTTTTTCAATTAATAAGTATTTAGACTTTATGGTAATATATATTAGATTACAAAATAACACTCAATTCTCAAAAGAAAATGCTGTATTTTCCGGGGTCAACTAATTGAGTGAAGTAACCCGTTCCGACCTCTGCAAGATGGTTCCTGGACTCGTCCATTTGACCCGTTTCTTTTTAGTATACCCGTTTGAAATGATGCATGAGCTGAATTGTTCTCGACTCATCATTTAGTAAATGGCTCGGAAAGATATCCTATGAAATGATTATATTACCTTAGCAAGGGGTGAAATTTATGCAGCAGTGCTGCTTCCTTATGCCATTCCCTAGAAACCAGTCAGTGAAGATGAACCAAGTGATGTCGTATCAGCAATCAATGTATTAAATATATCGGTTTCAAAAAATAATAGTCCATGGAAGTGATGAAGTGGATGACCCTAGCATCATGCATAGCTTAGTGTTACAAAGGATTCTAAATATGGTTTGCTTCACAATCTGAACTGTGACATCATTTGAACCGTAATCATACTCATACCATAAGGGATGCCATTTAGTTGGCTTGTTATCTTACAGTTTCAATTCATTCAAAACGTGTAATTTGAGCTTTTCATTTGTTGTTACAGAATCTGTTACAAGCTATTCACAGATGATGGTATGTTTTACAAAGAAAAACATACATAACTTCCAAGAAATCAAGATGAAAGAGAGATCACGCACAAAGCCTTCTACCAATATAACATTCAATAAAACAAAGAGCCTTATATAGGCTTACAAACTTGAATGAAACATGACAGAAGTAAATGTTCATATGCATGAAAGAACTAAACATGGACCTGATGCATTTAACCACTACATAAGTAACTACTTTTAACCTGGTAACGTGGGTAATGACGGTTGGTTGGGAACGTATCAGATGAGATCTTCAATTATTAAACTATCGCATAGTTGATCATATTTTTTGTCTTCTTGTTCTAAAACTATAGCCAGATTCTAAAACATGTTTGATCTCAATCAGCAAAAGGGCCCTTTACCTAGACTATTTGTGAGTATAGGAATCCAGGGGTGCTAACCCCTGAATATTAACTTTTAGGAAGAAAAAAAACCCAGTGGTGTTAACCCCGACGGCTTATAGCCTCTCTTCTATACATGTAAAGATTTTACCTAACAATCAATGCTCAGATAAATTCATAAACAAGAGGTGCGTAACAATAAACCACTGAATGTTATTCACACCACCATACTCCATACATATATAGCTCAAAATATTTATCAAATATGATTAAACATCTTCTCATCTTTATTTTCACAGGTCGATAAGTTGACAACACTTACAGTATATACATTGATATTTACAAAGTTATGTACCCTTTATTCACAAGTGTCAGCAATTAGAAAGAGTCATCAGGCTTCATGAAGTTGTGATATTCCAATTGAGTCATCTCCCCACCTGTTTTGGGGTCAAATTTGCATCTATAGAAACTGCACAAAAAGTTATTGCATCAGCAGCTGCAAATACTATGTACAAAACAATTAGCTCTAGCAAGATGTGTGGCATGGGGAGGGGAATTGGATAACGGGTCCTAATGAGTAATTTTGATACATGTTACCACAATAACCTATGTTTTTGGACAAAACAATCTAAGAAAAGAGCAGACCGCATAAAAAAGTTGGTGTATTTTGATACAAGTCAAATTACTCTAAATCAAACTTTTACAAGTTGGTAAATTTTACCAAAAAACTATATATTTTACCATTCTAGGCAATTTTCCCTTTGGTAAATTTTATGCATTAATTAAACACCCATTTCCTTGTTATTTACATTTTTAATTTGTCGATATCAAGCCATTCAAAAGCAAATGGATCAGAATTGCCATCTCTAAGAGCAATTATATGCCCATATATTATATTGTAATAACCATAATTTGCAGACACAGAACCAGATCAGTATCAGACAAAAAATCTGGAGGTTTTGGATGCCCATTAATGAAGTATCAGCTGGATTCAAGTGAGAAAGGTGTTTTGATATCCAGACTTACCAGCTACATGGATTCACAAATATTGTACAGAAATATGCAATGTTAAAACTCTTAATAATTTGATATGAACGTTGTACCCAGTAACCAGCATTATTCTATACTACTTGCCAGTTGCCAATAGTTACTCAAATAACAATTTGGATAGTGTAAATTTATTCTGATGATTTTATTAAAAGCAGGATCAAATTTGTCAAGAAACTTAACATTCACTAACCTTCCATCCAATCCGAGAATCACCACTGTATTCTTTTGATGGCCAAATGCAGCAATATACTGACAACCTTCAACCAAACGAAACTGAGCCAATGACCATACAGAGCTAAAATACTTGGGAATAACTCCTGAAAACAAAAAATTATGCAATTAACCAAACCTTTAAAAAAGTCATCCTAGAACTTCCTATATAACTGTATATAAACGTCTACCTTTAATGAGAGCACGTGGGGAGCTAGAAGGAGAACCCTTAACGAGAGAACGAGCAGAACCAGGAGACCCAGGGGCATCATGGTCTGGATTATCGACAGCAGTCACACTGAAAACATGAATGGTCCCTTTATCACTTGAGACTGCTAGCCACTCTGCAGTAGGAGAAAATGAAAGGCTGTATATTTCTGCTCTATCTGCACCCCTTCTTACCTGCATCATATACCCACTATTAACTGATAATCTTTTTTTATCATACACAGCAAACTAGCGTCCATAAAAAAGGTTCCTTCATTATTTTCTTGCATACACGGGGTCGAGATTATTTTATTTGCTACTGAATAATCAGAATCATATATAGCCAATTGTAACAAGATATCGCACATGAGATAGGTCTTAAACGTATGCTTAAGAGTTGTAATAATCACTTTATTAGCATTAACTAAAGATCATGATCCCAACACTAACATAACATCTCCTGCAACATTAGACTATAGCAAAACATCAAAACTCTTTTTCATAAATACGGTTATTCGCATCAATCATCAATATAATCTAGTTACATAAGCAAGTTGCAGCAAACACAATCTAAATCAACAAGAGCCATAAAGCTAACGCTTACCTCGTGCAACAGCGTCCCATCATGCGTATTAAAAATCCTCACAAGCGTCCCCTTATTACTCGCCGTAGCAACCACATTCCCATCCTGCGCAAGCGCAAAACACGCAATCCTCGAATCATGAGCCGAAATAAACTTAGTCCGTTTCGACGCATAATGCTCAACTCTAACCTGCCCTTTCCTCAATCCCAAACACACAAGCACAAAATTCCCCACCCCCTGCGAAACCTCACACACCCCTTTCGGGTTCCCAAACGTCTCAATCTGTTGCAATAACTTCAAATCCGTAAAATTATACACAAATATCTTATGCTCCAATACCACAACTATCCTATCCCTCCTTAATCGCACTCCTCGAACCTCAGACCTAAACGAAAGCTCACCGATGCATCGGCCTTGATGATCGTCCCATATCATCACCTTGTTAAGAGGATACTGAGGTTGGGGCCCACCACCGACTAAAGCAAGGATATTGCAACGGAATAACATCTCGACGATGCCAATACCACCACCTGATTCGAAGTCTCGACGGAAGATTTCACGGAAAGGGTCGCAATTGTATATACGGAAGCCTTGATTGATGCCGCATGCGAAACAACCGTTGTCTTGGTTGAAGGAAACGTGGTGTAAGGAAAGGTTAGGGTTAGGGTTAGGGTTTGGAATTAGGGTTGGTTCATGATTTGTATGGGGTTCGTTGTTAATATTGGTTCTGATAGGTGGGAGACCAGCGGTAAGTGTAATTGGTTGATCGTTGTCTTCTGTTTCTTCTGATGATGGTTCTGGTTCAGTATTGGTGCTGGTGCTAGGTTCAGGGTTAGGGTTAGGGTTAGGGTTAGGCCATGGTGGAGAAGAAAAGGACGACGTCGATACCGTTGTCATTGCAGATGATGCTGATCGGAATATTGTTTATGTTGGGTTTCTCTAGAATTTATTGGATTTTATATGTAATATTTACACTTTATCCCCTTTTACTATCAGGTGAAATGCAAGATGGGACGCTTTTTTTTATTTCATAATGATTATTGAATGCTTGTTATAGCCCAATATTGTTTGGAAAGATTGAAGTAAGATAAAGGGGATGTTTGGGATTGATATTCAAAACAGATTATGCGTTTTAGAAAAACAGAGGTGGAACTGCTTATAGATTATTACGTTTTGGTAGCTTAAAAAACTGATTATCTTCGTTTTCAAAACGCAATTCAAACACTAAAAACTGATTATCTGCGCTTTGAAAACGCAATATTCTAAAAAATCAGATTTAAAACGCAATCCTAAACACCCTCAAAGTTGTAATGTACAAAAGGTCTTTAGTTGAATATTTTTGAAAATGTTAACGGGTGTATTGTATAATTTGTAGTTATTTTGTACCTATTTAAAGTTTATAAAGACTCAAAAACAAGGATATACGTTTACATAGTTTAATGGTATACTCTTATAATATTTCGTATTATTACTATTTTTCTATTGAATATGTAGTTAGAATTTAGAAACATAGCCTATATTAAGAAATTTTGAATTGTTATGTATCAAATCCAAACTATACAAGAATTTTATCAAATAGCTTTTTTTTAAAGGTATTTTATCAAATAGCTATATTGTTTATTAACTCAAAACGAAAAATCACTACATGTATTTAATTATTTATTTACTAGCTTTTATCCCGAGAATGTCCCGGGGTTGAAATATCTAATATAACATAATAAAATATCTAATATGACAACATAATTAATGATTTGCCAATACATGATTAATGAATAATAATAATATTATTATTATTATTTATTTTAAACAAATTTCTGTCATAAGTTATCATATTCAAATATAAAAAAAAAATCTCTGCCTATGAAGTTATGTTTATCGTTTGTGATTTATTAGTAGAGTAAAATATATTTGAAAACAAAACCCCACAAAAATAGTTGTTTTTTTTCTTCGTTTTTTATATAACACTATGGTACTCGTTGGAAAGATAATAAAACGCTCGTTAATTTGGTGTAATTTTTTTCTTTAAAAAATCTCGTATATAAAAGATATTAACGTTTAAAAGTTATGGGAGGAAACATTAGAGAGAAAATTTAATTTTGTTTTAAAATTCTTATCTTTTCCTAAAATAATTATAATATATATAGATTTATTAAAAAAAACTCAAAAATTAAAAAATCCTACATGATGCCACGTGGCACATTCAAGGAGGGTTGAGGCCTTCATTGAATGCCACATCATCAAAGTTCAATTCTTTTATTATAAGTTATTACTAGCTTTTACCCCGGGAGTGTATCGGGGTTGAAATATCTAATATAATATAATAAAATATCAAATATGACAACATAATTAATGATTTGCCAATACATGATTAATGAATAATAAAATATTATTATTATTATTGGTATTATTATTATTATTTATTTTAAACAAATTTCCGCCATAAGTTATCATATTCAAATATAAAAAAAGGAATCTCTGCTTATGAAGTTATGTTTATCGTTTGTGATTTATTAGTAGAGTATAATATATTTGAAAACAAAACCCCACAAAAATAGTTGTTTTTCCCCGTTTTTTATATAGTACTATGGTACTCGTTGGAAAGATAATAAAACGCTCGTTAATTTGGTGTAATTTTTTTTTAAAAAATATCGTATATAAAAGATATTAATGTTTAAAAGTTATGAGAGGAAACGTTAAAGAGAAAATTTGACTTTGTTTTTAAATTCTTATCCTTTCCTAAAATAATTATAATATATATAGATTTATTAAAAAAAACTCAAAAATTAAAAAAATCCTACATGATGTCACATGGCACATTTAAGAGAGGGGTTGAGGCCTTCATTAAATGCCACATCATCAAAGTTCAATTCTTTTATTATAAGTAATAGATTATAGATAACATTAGAGAGAAAATTTAATTTTGTTTTTAAATTCTTATCTTTTCCTAAAATAATTATAATATATATAGATTTATTAAAAAAACTCAAAAATTAAAAAATCCTACATGATGCCACGTGGCACATTCAAGGAAGGGTTGAGGCCTTCATTGAATGTCACATCATCAAAGTTCAATTATTTTATTATAAGTTATATTACAGATTATAGATATAGATTTATTTTTTTCAAAAAAAAAAGGCAATATTAAGAATTTTATCTAGCTTTATTTGTCAATAAATTATTATCACTATAAAATTTATGTGATTAAGTTTTTGAATGTATTCATCATAAAATCACTATGAAAATAATGTATTCAAGTCTATTGTGCCATTTACGTCTTAGTTTAGAAGTTCACATAAAATGGAAGTATCAAAGTATAGGGAGAAATAAGTTAAAAGTAAAAAGGTGTAGGGGGCAAAGTGCACTTCACTCGTTATAATATTAACTGATGGTTAGCAGGACGTACACGTAAGCGGAAAATAAAATTTGGAGTCACCTGCTTTGCTGCCACGCCATCATGTGCTGAAAACAAAGTTTTGGAGTCACCTCTTTTTATATTGTTTTGGACTTCCTTCGTCCCAAAGTTTTGCGTGCCATGATTGATCCCTTCTTTTTGTACATAACTAGTAATGGACCCGCGCTTCGCGGCGGGGTTCCAGGTAGTGTTGACGCTAACGTATAATCAATAAACATTGTTTGGTTGTATCTTTAAATAACTATATAGAATTTATTACTAATTTACTCCTATGAATCATTAGGTATACTACCAAATCCATAACTATATCTTGAACACATCTTCAACATATATTTTTTTCGACAAAAGATAATAACATATTATGCCTACTCTTCCCACATACCCTTCTTTTTTATATATTTAACTTTGTAAAAAAATCAACAAAAGATATATAATAACACATGCCCACTTTTCCAATTACCACACATCCTGTAGTTGTTTTAATAACCCACTCCAACCTAACCATAGTTAAATAATAATATTTACTTTATCCTTTCTTTCTTTATCTCACTCTAAAACACTCTCTCTTTCTCTGACTTAAACAAACTCTCTAAAAACCTCTCTCTCATCACCATTCGTGAAATGTAAGCTTTTGTGTATATATATATATTTATATCCTTTGTTTCAACATCATAATAATCATCATATAAATTTTGTGGGTTGAATACAACATGAACGCCATCACCAACGATCGCAGCAGCCACGGTAACAACCACCATCCAACACCACCACCAACCGCCACTGCTATAATCACCATCCAAACACCACCACCACAACCGGTCACTTTTTCACTCTCTTTCTCTATTATTTTTCTGTCTGTGCTTGGTGATTGTGGCGCTGTGTGTAGGTCGTCAAGGGGATCTTTTGATGGTGGTGATGGTGACTATAGCGGTGGTAACCGGTGATGGTGGGAAGTGAGAGAGGATATGTATGTGAGAGAAGTAGAGACACACATGTTGGGAAACCACCGGCTTCTCTCTATCTTATTCGGGGTAAAGTGGGTGCGGGGGTTGCGTTGTTTAGGCCGGCGGGCACCACCGTCTGAGGTGGTGGCTGGATTTCCTTGACCTCAGCCTCTCTCTTCCTCATCAGATAGATTTCTCTCCCTCTCTCTGTAGTTTCTCTCTCTATAAATGTGTGTATGTGTGGTTTTTTGGGTTTTAAAAGTGGAAGATTTGATGGTTTTGTAAAAACCAACAATGGTTTTAAACTTTTAATAATAAGCACTCCTCTTCGTGGCAACAAAATAAGCAGCAAGCGAAGGCCACGTGGGCCCAGTACTGAATTACTAAACAATTGAGAAAGGAAGTGGAGCAGACAAAAAACGCTCGTTGGATGAAGAAGCAACGGCCAAGATTTGAATGTTTACTGTTTACGTTTGTAAATGTTGTATATATATACCAACCAAAGATTGACTAGGCCTTTGATTTATAATCTAAACCACGTATTAGTTGTCCGTGCTTTGTCGCGGGTGCGGCTGTTGTGCGAAACGTGACGGGAGCTTCTGTTGCGTTGACTGTTTGGCGGACGTTAAAGATCGTGCATCGCTGTGGGAACTCCTGTTGCGTGGAGGGTTTAGTGGGCATAAAAGATAATATTAAGTGACTGTTATTCTCGCGTGGGCTTCAACAAAATAATCGCGGCTAAAAGCTAAAAGTTTGACGGTCAAAGTTTGAAATCCTAAAAGCTAAAATTTTGGCCAAAGTGCAATGCAAGTTTAAAAAAGTTGAGTGGTCAAAGTTTGAAATCCTAAAAGCTAAAAGTTTGGTGATCAAAGTTTGAAATCCCAAAAGCTAAAAGTTTTGTGGTCAAATTGGAAGAAAATAAAGTTAAGCTAAAAGTTAATGGCGAAAGTTTTAAATCCTAAAAGCTAAAAGTTTGTTGGTCTAAGTTTTGTGGTCAGATTAGAAGAAAATAAAGTTAACATAAAAGTTAGTGTAAGAAATAAAGTTAACCTAAAAGTTAGTGGCCAATATATATATATTAAAACAAAGCACTATTGAGGTGTCTTTGTATTAATATATAGATAACTAGTTGAATTTTTGCAAGAAGTCAAGACAACTGATTAACTCGCTAACGAATACACCACAAGATCGAACTGCACTCATGTTGACGGTCAATTAGTCGGTGTAAGGTCGTTATGGTAACGGCACTCGGTATAGCCATCGACACATATATACCTTTATTTTATATTATGAACCTATCCTGTAAAATATTGTACATAATCTTAATACTTATGTCTACTGACTATTATTTAAGTTAAATCTTAGCAAGATTAAAGCATTCACAGTAGTCTTTATTTTTATCCTTATAACTAAAACAAATTATATATTATCTTAAATAGCATGGTCGGTGGATGACCATTCTATTTAAGTATTTACCCCTTAACTTTTTTAAAGTGACTATATTTACCCCATTTCTTCATACATAATTCTCTGTTTCTTTTTCTCTCTAAAAAGATATTTCTCTGCCTTTTCTCAACTCTTCTCTCTCTGTATCAGAAGAAACCACCTCCATGACCGCCTAACAACTGTTGAGGCTGCTATCGTTGTGATGGCGTTGGTCGGTAAATCCCTAGGGTGGTGGTCATGAGTCGGCTGGAGTGGTTTGTTTACCTTGATTCATGGGTTCCTTTTGTTTTTTCTAGAGAGGATCAAAATAGAGAGACCGAAAAATGGGTTTTCTATAGAGCAGAGAGGAAGATAAAGGGGTGTTGCCCTGAATCTTTTAGGGCTTCCGGCGATGATGGTGGCGAGGCGATTCTTCTTCGGTTTGAACTACCACCACTTTCTTTTGTACCGGCTCTGTGGTTGAAAACGCCTTCGTCAAGCGCCTTGCCACTCGGAAGTTTGCCTTCACCGTCGGCCGAAACCAGTTGATTGTAATAATTTGGGGGGGTTTTGTTTAGAGGGGAAAGAAGTTAAAGAGTTACTAGAGAAAGCGAGAGAGAGAGAGAGAGAGAGAGAGGGGTCTTAGAAAGTCGATGAATGATTGTTGTTGTGGGGTACCGAGGTGGTGGTGTAAATTTTGATTGAAAGGAAAAATAAATCTTATTTAAATGACATGTAGGATTTTTTTACAAGTGTTATTTGAGATAAACTGTAGGGGGTGAAGATGAAAAACCGAATAAGAACATTTTGAGTCCTTAAATTTCATATGCATTTGGACTTTATCTGAAATTATAGGTAAGAGGTACAAATTGTTGAATTGATATTACTAGTATTTTGCTAGCCGCGCGTTGCGGCGGCGCGCGGCAGGTTGAACCGTGCAGTAATACATGAAGTGTAAAACAAAATGCGCTACACACAATTCGTAAAAACACAATGCGTAAAAGACAATTACTAAAACGTGTAAATACAATGCTTTTAACTTGGTTCGGAACTAAAATCTACATCGAAACGTGGACCAACTGGAAGCACACATTTTATAGGTATGAAAACGTATTACATTTGGCATTACTCGTTTTTCAAAAGAAAAAAATGTTTAAGTAGAAACATAGACCAAATCGTGTTTATATCGATACATATATAAAAATTCGCATATAAAAAAAATTTTTGTTTCCAAGTAAAGGTACGAAAAAGGGTAAACATGATTTTTTTTCAAAAGAAAAAAAAATTAAGTTCAACTATAGGCCAACTCGTAATTATACCGATACATAAATAAAAATTTCACACGTAAAAAAATAGTTTTCTATTTTAAAACATGGACCAACTGAAAACGCACATTATTCGTTTTTCTACTTGTCATATGTCAACACATATCCTTTGTTTAATTACTTTACAATTATAAAAATAAAAATGAATAGAAGTAGTTAAAGTATAAATATTATAGTTTTTATACATCTGTGATATCCAGGGCTAGGTCCCACCAATCCTTAAATGCAACTGGCTCACGTGAAATGTTGGCCCCACAAACAACAAAATCTGCACCATATTTCCTAAAGTCATGAACATCTAGCTGCTCTCCATTTTCACCATTAAAAACTTGGTACTGTACGCTTGAAATTACAAAATGTTGTACGCGTGAAATACCGAAAATGACCCTATTGTATGGTCAAATTCCGAAAATACCCCTTAAGACATGAGAACTGTAGCTAGTGTGGACACTGTAGCACCGACCTTGTCTTTTAATATTATATATAATTTTGTTGTTGATTTAAGTTTCCAAAACTTCTAACCCATTTGGGTTTTGATTTTGTTTAGTACCGACCAAATTGCCATGCTGCCCATCTTAAATTACGAAATTACTCAAGGCTATGTTAATATGCATCCCAGTTTGTTTCTCTCTCTCTATAATAGTTTACTCTCTCTCTAAATTCCTCTCCATCTTTTCGGTCGGCTGTTAGAGATGCCAATTGCTATGGTTGCTTGAGAATGAGATGGTTTGTGGTTTGAAGACGAGATGACAGTGGCGATGGTGGTTTGGAGATGAGATGACGATGATTGTTATGGTTTTAACAGCGCACGACTGGTCTAAGTGTTTTTTCTTTCAATGTATGATACAATGGTAGTACAAGCGTCTTAAGCATGCGGTACAACCAATTGATCGCTTATCAGTTCAGCGGTAGTCATTCCAAAGAAGAACCACTGTTTGGAAACCATTTTGGATGCCTGGAAAAAGTGAGCACAAAACATGACTTTTGATAAATCACAGAGGCAATCGTTCACGATACCAAAAGACAGGACCAACACATCAAATTTTGTATGATACATCAGTCCTATAGGCATAAAACATGAATGCGACTCAAGACGCTATTAACATATGTAATGTAATATTAAGACTTCAAAGGCCCACTAAGTGTTACTAATATATGTGTATATTAAGGTGACATATGTCCATAACTATAACGCTGACATCATAATGTCGCCACCGCAACACGCGGCCAACGACAATGTCCTAGTTTATATCCTAAGGAGTTAACGATCTTCTCAAAACTCTTCACATCTCATTCCTCAAATAATTAAAAAAATTGAAGAATAGACTCAAGTACACACCAATACACATGACTTTTTTTAAACGTCAAGGAATGAGGTGCCAACTACCATAACACCAGACTCAATAACCAAGAATCCAAGATAGACTTAAATAGTGACTAGTAATATGCCCCGCGCGTTGCAGCGGGCTTTTGTTTAGCATCGGTTCAATTCAGTACGCTAATCGTACTCTATATAGCAATCAACGTGTTATATAAATAAGAGTAAAATATTTGTAAGTTGAAATATAACTATCAAAACTATCAATGAGACATGAATTTAGACACTAAAACTATCAGAGAACCAAGTGAACATTTGGCATCGTTTCTATTTGTTGCAGCACCGGCAATATACGTTATTAACTTATTCAATTGGTTTTTAAAAACATATGTTCGTTGAGTAAAGTTAACCACACATTTGTATCTTTTAACAATATTATTTTTGAAGTAAGCATGCATTTCGGTGAAAATAAACAATGAAAATAAGAAGAAAAGTAGATAGAAAAGTTTGCATCAAAGAAATCATTTTTATTGTATAGATGTATATAAGATTTATAAATTATAAATTCTTTTATAGATAGTATAGATAAAGTGTGTATTACACATGTACTATTGGCATTACATGTTGTACTTGTACATGAGGTGTATAAAGGGAAGAAAATGGCTAAAGATTAGATATTTGTTAAGGAACCCTTCAACTCCCATCTTAAAATGGTGGTAAAATGACTATCTTAGTCATCCCTCCTCCTTAATAAGATACTAGTAGGAATGCCCGCGCGTTGCAGCGGGTGTTCCGATTAATATCTGACTCAATTGTGATGTATGTTACAAACCACCACCCATTCCGGGTTTCTAACATTTTATTTTTTATATTGATTATTAGAAAACAGTTCAGAAGCATCGATGATGGAAACTAACTTTTCAAACACTTAATACATAACTTTATCTAGCACATTTATCTAAAGGCATCAAACATAAAATTATACTTTTATCTAGCGCATTTACCCATGTTTAATTATAAAAGTTGATAGGTATACATTTTAGTCAAACGACATAAGAAAATCAACATGAACATGACTCGTTAAAAGATGTTATATATGACAACCCAAAACCCAACTAATTATTGTCAAGTCCTTGTCATATATGGAATTGCCACCTCTCGTCGAAAAATCCGTGTTTTTTAAACAAACAGGGTAACTTTCATGATAACGCTTCTATTGCGTTGGTTTTATGGATCGGTAAAAAAAGCTTTCATGGATTGTGAAGCATGCTTTCTTGCATTAGCAAACCCTTTAGATTTCAGCGGTGGAATCCATAAGTAACAATTAGCTATACGCGGATTGGGTTGGGGTAATGGGGTGTATAGAAACATGTATTTGTTAATGGAAACATGTTAATATATAAGAACCCATCAATAAAAACCTTAATTGCAGCCACTCTTTGGGCATGCAGCTAGGGGTCATGTGGATGACTTTTGTTCAGTTTGTGAATAATCCAGTTTCGTCATTAAGGCTTTGTAATCATGCACCAACTAAGAGAGATCGAGATCGACTCATTTCAAGCTCCATTTCTAAAGCGTGTGATCAACTTATGTTATAGTTTTTAAAGCTTAAAATTGGCTTATTTATCATTTATCATCTAAATTCATCAATAATCACTTTTATGAAAATATTAATAATTATAATTATTGTACAAAATATATATTATTTACTTTGTTTACCATAATTTAATATATAATATATATTAATAATAGTGTAAATATAATTGAACCTATTAAACAAAATTTATATTAATAATAAGCTCGTTTAGGTTCGCCTACTCAAACCTGATATGTCAAGCTCAGGCTTGAGCGCGTATATTCTGTTATAAATTATATACTTTGATGCTAGTAAATGCTCAAAACCACTTCTATAAAAATTATTTTCCAAACTGATCTTAACATTTGGTCCCACCAAATGCTCTTTAAACATATATATTTTGGTTAATATATATCAATGTAGAGGAAGAATAATAATGCTGAAGATTGTATCAAGGGTGCTGCTATTGGTAACGGTAAGTATGGGTCTGTTTGGCTGTGTAGATGTAGGGTTAGTGGTATGGAGTTTGCGTGTTTGTACTCTATCAGGGGTTAACTGATCACATAACGAAATAAGGTTGCTATTATGAACAACGGGTTGCTAATATATGCAAGGAGTTGATGATGGTGATTTAATATTATCATGACATGGATGACATAACCGAAACATAAGCAGCAATGCACCTGATTACAACACAACAACAAAAACCCAATTACTTGAAATTATTCAACAACCAAAAGACCAAAAAGAGAATATGGTGAGCAAGGCTGGTAAAAACATTTCTACATCAAGCAAACCAACAAAGAACAACAGCGAAGTTTGTAAAAGAGGTTTGGAAGTGTCATAAGGCTATATTAGAACAAACTGTTCCATGCCATAAAAGCTAATTAATGTTTGATTAAAGTTACTACAGACAAATGTCCACCTACACCAACAATGTGTATAACAAAGGAAGTATAATGAATATATATTTTTTTTTTGAAACTTCAACTTCATTAACAAACCGACATAGTCCTCAAATCAAGGACTACTGGCTCAATACAACATATACAAAGGATATTTTACCCAATTATCCCATGATAAATCCTTAAACTTGGACCTATGTTTACACCAAAAAAATGACATCCTTTTAATATCCGCAATGACGCTTCTACCCGTGGTCTTCTTCTCTTGAAAACGTTCTCCCATTTGTGTCCTCTCACTTCTTTCGAGATCTGCAACAGGTCTCTAACCTCAAACGCAATGATAGGGCTGAGCCGACACCAGTTCCCAATGGCTGTCCACACTTCCTGAGCTACTGGACAGGCCGTAAACAGATGAACAACCGAATCGTGCCCCCAGTCACACATATGGCAGTGCACCGTCCCAACATGAATGTTTCGTTTAAACCAGTTTAGTTTTAACCGCAAGACGACCCATCTCGGCCCTCCAAACCATAATATTACACTTGCTAGGCACCCAGTTAACCCATTTTAACATGAACTCGGTCTGCTGCGGAGCTGAATTCTTCTGCAGCAGCCCTTTAACTTGTTGAATGCTGAAATGTTTGTTTTTGGCTTCTGTCCATCTCCAACTATCCATATTTGTAACAGCCAACAACAAGCTAATTTTTTGTTCCAGTATTGAATATTCTTGGTCGCACAGTGATGTCATTGGGGTAACAAAATGGACTCGATTTAAAACCCAAATCTGTCCCACTCTGTATAATCGGTCAGAGACCATGCAGAATTTTTTTTCTTTCCATTTCATAAAGATTGGGGAACATCACACACAACGGGTCATCGCCTAACCAAGTATCTAACCAGAAACGAACCAGATCACCCTTTCCAATCTCAGCTTTTAGATTAAAAATCACCGGACGCCCTTCACTCTTTAATCCGTCAATAGTCGTAACAATAGTTTTCCAAACGCCTCCAACATTGCTATTACATGAATATAAACGTTGGCACCCTAATTAAAAATACATATGAAGAACAGACAATCAGATTCACATATAATTTCAAAATATTATTGCAAATAGGATATTAGTATGAAGTGTATCAACATCCCTCCCCCAAATTATAACCATAGGACGAACATGATAGTATCACAAAAGAATGTAAACTCAATTAAAGTACCACCCAACAGTTATATAGCAATACACATATCATCATGAATAATTAATAGTAGTATAAATTAATATTAATGAAATTCAATTTGGAGAAAAGAATCACGTAATAGTAGATAAACATTTCCAATTAACAATATACGGGGAAAGGAAGCATACTTCAGAACCATGATGGGGATAGCCAGGGCGGCGGTGATGACTGCGGAGAGAGGTGGGGGTTAATGGAAAACAAAACCATAGCGATCTCAAATGTTTTCGCCATTATATAGCAGCGTTGGTCTCTTCGATTGCATTCAATACAAAAATTAAATCGTGGGTTACAAGTACGTTCAATCGGTTCCAATTAATCATTTGTTTCAATCTTACTAATTGCTCAACTTTACTATGAAATAGATGAAGGATTGAACACCCTCGGATGATTATGATTAAATGCCATAATAATAAACTTTACTAATGAAACGGATGAACGATTTCATTGAATAACAAATGAAGAGACATTTAATTGATGAATGGAATGTCAAAAAATCATCGGTTTCAACCGGAGCTATCAAATACCACCATAATGATGAGTAGCATGGGTGATTTGTACAATTAGGCTTAGAGATTGTATAGCAAGGGCATAAATGGAAGAAAGTGTGTAAAATATAGTGATTATGCCTATGTCTCTTCACATGCCATCTTAAAAAATGTGTGAATTTACCTTCTTGTCCATCCCTCCTCGTTAATAAGGTAAGATAGATTTACTTTCTTTATTTTCATCATTAGAAACTAGAGTACTCTACATGGGCTCTCTTAAATTCATGTTAACGGCCCAGCCCATATCACGATTTATATCGATTACTAGCTTACACAACACACTAGTGACCAGCTAATACACTGCATGATGGGCCCCCACCAAAACCTTATAAAAATACAGAGTAAACATGGACGGCCTCGATTGAACTAAAAAAACACATCGCACAAATCAACGATCCTAAATTATAAATTGTGCATCACACGTGCCTCGAAAAAGCAATTAACCCGCGCACTTTTTGAATTTATTTCATCCCCATTTCTCCTTCCAGTCTTCCACATTCAACAAACACAATATTATTAATAATTAATACTAATAATAATTTATTTTTATATATTTGTCTCTCAAACGCTGTTCAGAGACAGAGTGATTGATTGATGAAGAGCACAACTCTGAAGAGGAGAAGAAGGAGCGGTAGTAACAGAAAAGACATAAACAAAAGGATGAAAGGTTCATTGGCTACACATTTATCCGTTCAATTAGGTCAAATCACTTTCAAACCACCGGTCAACGCTACTTCCTCTCGATTCCAAACTCTTCTAGATGAGGTCTCCGTCTCTCATGATGCATCTGAATCTGCTCCCTCTACGTCGTCGTTTCCGTCAGCAACGGTTCTAGATTTCGATACCGATGTCAATGTTGACGATAAAGATTACATCCTTAGCCAGGATTTTTTTTGGTAATTTTTTACTGTTTTTCTTCTGTTTCAGTTTATTTATTTATTTAATTTTAAGTTTTTAGGGTTATGAAAGTGACTATTGTTGTTGTGGACAATTGTACTGAATTCATATTATTGAGTGTTTAGCTAAGCAATTAATGCGATAAAATATCGGATATCGGTCAAGGACCGGTGAAGGACCGATATCTGAGATATAGGTAATAGGTTATCGTGGTGAGATATCTGTGATTTTGCAAAATCCATATATGCAACAATTTAACACTAATAATTCAATATACTCTCCCGTCGTTAACAAATTAGCCTCTTGCAACTTGCAAAACAATAACAATTGTAGCAAGTAGGAACTTAGTAAAACTTAAAACACTAAATTTTAACACTAACAATTAACAATTAAGACTTATAACACCAATAACAACCATAAGTAAGACAAATGGAATAACTAAGAAGAAAGATACTGATATTGGGAATATCGGCGATATGTCGGTCAAATATAGGTTAATATCGCCGATAATATCAGTACCGATATTCTGAACGATATTTTCTACCAATATATCGGTTGACCAATGACCGAGATATCGGTGATATATCACCGATAAATCGGCCTAGTTAACTACTGTTTAGGTTACACCATATAGAGATTATAAGGAACCATAAAAGCCAGTATGTGCCCTAAATAATACAGTTCAATAGTTATTAGTTACAACATTTGACTACTTTTATGAACAAAGTTACCAGTTTTGACACTATAATCAGTTTACAGCTCTTCGCCGTAGTTGAAGCTGTACAGATTGTACTAGGGTAGGCTAAGTTTGGATTTGGATAGGGTAGTTGCCTAAAAGTTTGATTTTCTGTTCTGTTAATGATTTTGTTGTCTTTTGTGGAACTGAGCATGCTAATGGTTGTTTGGGTGCAGCACGCCCGACTATATAACGCCGGAAGTCCCACCTTTGCCTGTTACTGTAGGGTTCAATAAGGTAATAATGATAGAGGTTGCAGACATGCTGTTTTAGTTTAGAGTTGTTGGTTGTGTATTTGATTCAGTTTTGGGTGTTTTTTTACAGCTGGATGAGTTACCGTGCCCAAAATCACCGGAAAAGTTAAAGTCTGTTAGAAACAAAAGGCAAAGAGAAGGTTAGTTTGTTGGTTGATTTACCAGTTTTTATAAGTAGCTTTGGAGAGAATTTGTATTTCTTTAATTGTCTTCTCTTGAGTTTTTATTATCGATGCATATGTAATGCTATGTTATTAAAGCGCCTAGGCACATAGGCCGAACCCGGAGCCTAGGCTCTTAAAAATTGAGGGCTTTATTAAATTAGACACCTAGTATAAAATACACTTTTTGTGGTTTTAGAGATGTTTTAGGCTTATTTAGGAAGTGTTAGGGTTGTTTAGGCTTTTGAGGGCTAGTTTAAGATGTTTTAGGGGTTTCATATGACTTTAGCCTGAGTTTAGACTGGCTTTGGCCTGAATTTGCGCCTCAGTGCGTAAAGACGCACCTCACCAATCGCAGCCCACTTGCTGCGCCTCAAGCACATTGGCACGCGCCTTGCGGCTTTTGACACCATAGATGTAATGTTATCGTATGTATGTATGGATGCATTGCTTACTTGGTTTTATAACTTTTCTATCTTGTATATTTTTGTTTTTTTATGCTTGCAATTTAATATCTTTAGTTCTTAACCATTTTGCATTGCAACAGCATTTTTGAAACTAGAAGATGTTTCACCAATGGAAAGTGAAACTGATAATCACGCAGTAACCGAGCCCCCCTTAAACAAGCAGGGTTATGTTTCTCAGTCTGCTGTGGCATTACGTTGTCGGGTAATGCCTCCTCCTTGTATGAAGAACCCTTACATTAAGGATGCTTCTGAAAATGATGTGGATCCGTTTGGAGATCGCAGATCAAAATGTGCAGGTAGAGACCTCTTGACTTGTACATCTAGTAGTGTACATGATTTTAATATTTCAAAACAACAGCCAGAAGCAGGTCCACAACTGAAACATTACAAAAGTTCAATTTTACCAGAACACGTAGTGGTTGATATGTATATATTATTACTCAACAAGGTTGGAGTTTAGAAGCCTCTTTGTTTTTTTCCTAACTGTTTTAGTATACTTTACAATCAACAGTTTTCTTTCCTGCTGCACTTGGTGGTGATGGTCTTTCTCGCTATCGAACAGATTTTCATGAAATAGAGGTAAAACAGATCAAACCACCTTCTTACTTTTCTATTAAAGCATGACACTTAAGAGTTTTTAAAATTAACTTTCCCACTTCCAGCAAATTGGTACTGGAAACTTCAGTTGTGTATTCAAAGTCTTGAAGAGAATTGATGGTTGCATGTATGCTGTGAAACGCAGCACACGGAAGTTATATCAGGACACTGAAAGGTACTCCATTTTTTCTAGTCTAGGTTGCTTTAAATGGATGTATTGTTGTATATATATGTATGTAGTCTGTGTACAGTGCATTTCTTTTGTTTTACAGTACATTTCTTTTGTTTTTATATTGCTAACAAGGGACATTTTCATATAGGCAAAAGGCTTTGATGGAAGTTCAAGCTTTAGCTGCATTAGGTGAGTAATTTGAAAACTTTTCTCATACTTGTCCATTTTCTTTAATGTATACTGTATTTGAAAAAAAAAAGTAATTAAATGAATTGCAGGATATCATGATAACATTGTTGGCTATAATACTTCTTGGTTTGAAAACGAGCAATTATATATCCAAATGGAACTATGCGATCACAATATATCTATCAATCATTCATCTAAAATATGTCCAGAAGGTGATGTGTTGGAAGCAATGCATCAGGTTAATATATTTCGTATCACTCATTCGTCAAGTTTAATTACTTAGAAGTTAAAAGTTTTTAAGTTAAATAATAATTCTGGGTTTGGTTACAGATAGCAAAGGCCTTGCAATTTATACACGAAAAAGGGATAGTTCACTTAGATGTGAAACCTGAAAATATATATGTGAAGAATGGTGTTTACAAGCTTGGTGATTTTGGTTGCGCTAGTCTTCTTGATGGGAGTTTGCCTATCGAAGAAGGTGATGCAAGATACATGCCACAAGAAATCTTGAATGATAACTATGATCATCTAGACAAAGTTGATATATTCTCTCTTGGAGCTACTATTTATGAAATCATCAGGGGTTCAACACTGCCGGATTCTGGACCCTATTTTCAAAATCTTAGGGAAGGGAAACTCCCTCTTCTGCCTGGTCATTCGGTGCAATTCCAGAACATACTTAAGGTATAAGTAATTCTTGTTTCCATCTTTAGAAAGATTTACATAGGGATAGTTATGGGAAGGGTTTCAATATTGCTAACTCTATACCTGATTAGTGATTATAAAACTGTCCTACCTGCCGGTCAATGCCCATCCGGTTTGCAGGTATATCTGCGTGTATCGGGTGCAGTCGCTTAGGATTTTTTACGTTTAAAAATACCCATTACTTAACTACTTTTTTAACAATTCTATAGATTTAATAATTTCAAATTTATAAACTTTAACTAAAATATAATATATTAATCTTTATCCATACGAAACTGCGAAAAGTTTAATACCAATATCCATAGGCGGTTATCAGGGTAATTAGGCGGTTATCATTTAATACCATATCCATACGAAACTGCGAAAAGTTTTAATACTAATCTCTTCCCTGGTCTCATATCTAAGTATTTTACATTTGGGTTTTCCTAGTTGGGTTTTGTTATTTGTTTTTTTTACCGTTTTAAGTTTATGTCAGTTTTGTTATTGAACCATGTATTCATCAATCTGTTGCTGCAGGCAATGTTGGACCCTGATCCTCTTCGGCGTCCATCTGCTAAAGAACTAGTAGTGAATCCAATCTTCAACAGGCCTCAAAGAACATTTAAAACTAAGTAAACTCAACTTCTACATCACATTCTACTGTTTTTGAGGTGAATTGTAATCAGAACATGAAGAACAAAAGCCATAAATCTAGTTTTCTGAAAACTGTATTCTCTTCACTATTTTGCACCAAATTTTGCATTCCAATGGTGCTCATCTCTTAATTTGTAAAAAAAAAAAACAGTGTGCTTTGATTGTTATAATATCAAGAGTTGAAGTTGCAAGCTTCTTTGAGATGGTGGATTAAGATTGAAGGTGGTTGTATTTTTATTTTTTTTTGTTTAATGGGTTAGGATCGAAATATTATTATATATCTTTCATTCCGTTAGCTTAAGCTTCTATGTTTAGTCATTACTCCGTTCCATTAGTTGAAGCTATCATGTTCATTAGTGATTGTAATCAATCTATTCCGTTAACCAAAGCTACCGTGTTCATCATTGATCGTCATCACTTCATTTCGTTATGCATTGCTACTATGTTCATTAGTGACTTTCATTCCGTTAGCTATCGCTATCGTGACCTAACCATTAGTATCACAACAATTCTGACCTAAGAAATCGGTACCAACAACTATACTAATATTCATTTTTATGGTTTTCGATCAAGGTAAAACACTTGTAGATATTCTTTTGGACATATCACGACTTTAGTTTTTTTGCTTTGAAATATATCAAATATTATCTTCGTTTTAAGCAAGAAATCTGCACCATTCTACTCGGATTTTGTTAATGATGTTTAAAGCTTTGTTATTTATCTTTCAATCATTGTGTTGCATAATCCTAACACTGATCTCTTTCATAGCTCTACATGAAGATTATTATCTTCTCCGATCGTTTTGCTAATCGGATACCACTACACTTAACCTTTGTAACTTAATGATGGATAAAGGTTTCAAGATTCCGGTTTGTGGCTCGGAAAAAGGTCGCTCGGTATGACTCGATTTGAAACTGTTGCCAAACACAAAGAAAGTCGTCGTTAAAAAAAACTCAGAAAGAATGAGTAATAAGAGAGATATAAAAAAGAGAAGGGACATACCTCAACTTATCATATAATTAAGGGGTCCATTTTAAAAAATTAATGTAGTTGAACCATCCCGTTAATAATAATAGGACGAGTCGTTTACTTCCAGGACACGCTTTTACTGTGTCTTCTTTAACATCATAATCATCATCAATCCGACGTCGTTTAATCTTTCGATTCTCCTTCGTTTATTCGCTATCACTCGTAAGGTATCCCCTCTTTCCCTGTGTTTATGTAAATCATTATCTGTGTCACTGTGTGTGTTTTTGGATCTTAGTTGCCTCTAGATCTATACTTCATTACTTCCTTTATCGATAAATAACCGATTGCAATATATGTTTTTCTTTTATAGCCGATTTTTTTTTTAATTTATGTTATACCAATTGCTTGTTTTTTCGTCTTCACGGCATGAAAATTTGAAATTGAGGTTTTAGGTTTAAGGTGGAGATCAAGTTTTGTTGGTTTATTATATTAATATATTAATATCATAATCTGCTTTGTTGGTGTACATTAATAGTACTTGTGTAGTTAAACTTAAAATAATATATGAAGCAATGTGAATCTGTAACCCGCGTTGGTTCGGATTTGTATTTGTAGCCAATGATTTTCTAAGTAAACCATTGAGGCTTGAACCTTTAATGCATCTCCCATGATGAGCACGTGTTCATGAAATCCTAGGAAAAAAGATAAAATGCTTAAGACTTAAGATGTTGTTTATAGTTTTATACCAACTTGTAAATCATGAAAATATTATTTATGATATGTAACCCAATTTACGCAAGTGTATAGGAACGTCTTTGTTTTACAAAAACAATATAGATGTGTTAGATTTGAAACGACACTAATACAAGGACTGGGTTCATGTATCATAAAGATGAATGGTTTAACATTTGATTTGTGATAACGAATTGTTTTACTTTTACTGTATTGGCTATCGCTGTTGGTTCACTGAGGTTTTTGGTTCTTGTTCTTTTTTTCACTTATTCATAGCCTGCATACTTTACTTGTTCAGTTGTATATGTTTAGTTATTCATCTTCTGTTATAGTGTGCTTCTTTATTGTGATTATTTACTAAAGTATAATTGTTGTATATGGATGGCAAAAAATGAGAAAACTAGCAAACAATCCCGGAATTATATGTTGGTCTTGTCCCTTACCACATGTATTTTTTTTTTGTAAGCCGTTCTTGCAGTTTATTGTTCTATAGCGATCGTTTTGTTAGAATTGAACCTAAGTAGTTTTTTATGAATTTCCATTTTGCTCTTAATGAACAGAATATTCTTTATGTTGGTGCAACCTTGTAATCTCTGTATAACATTTCCATTTAATTTTCTGGTCTATTTTAAAAACAGTTTAAGCGGCGGGCTTAAATCTAAATTTTTTGAGGTTCATAGTCCGTTTTAGGGTTTCACCATGTATTCAGTTTGACCCAGAATTTATAGCCTTAGTTGATGTTACTCTCTTATATGCTGCGCATATGCATTTTTGTTGTCATTCTGTTTCTTATGTTTCAAATGATGCCATGCATTCACTTCATGTTTATTGATTGCTCTTGTTAATTCTGTTGGTGCGTTATTGTACAAATACATAGGCCTTAATTTTTTTTTTTTTTTTTGGTAGCATCTGCTGGTGTATTGACAGCATTACTTGTATCTGCATGTATCAGGTATACTAATAGAAATCTAACTGATGGAAGTAAAACTATGGAATGACAAACGCGAGAGGGAAATGTATGACAATTTTGCTGAGCTCTACGCCATCATCAAGGCCACAGAAAAGCTCGAAAAAGCTTATGTTAGAGATATAATTCCTTCATCTGATTATGAAATTGAGTGTCAGAAACTTATAGCTCATTTTAAAACACTATCATCAACGCTTAAAGATACTGTACCCAGTATTGAAAGGTTTCATGATACCTACAAAATGGACTGCCCGGCGGCGATGAACCGTCTGATAATCTCTGGTGTGCCTGCTACAGTGGAGCACAGGGCTGCTGCCGCCGCCTCTGGGGCGACCTCTGCTGCGACTGTGGCAGAATGCGTGCAAAATTTCATCACTGCAATGGATTCGTTGAAGCTGAACATGACTGCAGTTGATCAAGTTTTCCCTTTGCTTTCTGATTTGTCAGGTTCGTTGAACAAATTGTCGATTTTACCCCCAGATTTTGAAGGAAAGACTAAGATGAAGGAGTGGATCGGGCGGCTGGCAAAGATGGGGGCTGCAGATGAGTTGACTGAGCAGCAGGCTAGGCAACTTCATTTTGACCTGGAATCGTCTTATAATTCATTTATGGCTGCATTGCCAACAAGTGGGGCATGATTCTGACATGTGTGTGCAGGTAATCTTTTAAGAAGAAAAAAATTCACAGTTTAGGTCTGTTGGCAAGTATCTTTTTGACATATAGAACCATATAATGTGTTTGTGGATTCCCAAGCTTTGTAAACTTATATGAAATTAATCTTCTGTAAAGGTCCTTTAAGTTCATATATATTTTTTGTTTGAATTTATCTTGGAGTTGTACATATCATATATTATTCTCTTTGTTACAGTATGATTGTTTGCAGTTGCATGGCTAGGGGGTGCTTGGGATTAGATTCTTGTTAGTTCTCGAAATAACTTGTTAAAGACCGTAAAACGTAGAAAGTCAACTCGGGTTCATTCATTCCCTCATTCTTAACTCTAATTCGTGCTTAATGAATTAATCTGAAACACTAATTGCCAATGTGGGGTAGCCCACTTGGTAGAGGCTTATCCTCCTAGAGGTGTTAATAATCTAGGCAAGGTTTAGTGGGCTAACTTTAGTCATTAAAAAGAAAAATCTGAAACTCTAATTTGTGCTTAATGTAGTATGATTTATAATGTGTATATTTATACACACACACTTGAAGGGTAACAATTGTAATATAAAACTAGCTTGATATGGCTCACCATTTGTGCTTAATGTAGTATGATTTATAATGTGTGTATTTATACACACACTTAAAGGGTAACAATTGTAATATAAAACTAGCTTGATATGGCTCACCATCTTTACATGTAAATTGTTTCACTTAGAAGTCTTCTCAGGTGGCGCTAGCTTGACTCAGCTAGCTCAAACTTGATCAGGGTTGAGGTTAGACATGCTCAGAAACTAATGTTTCTACCCTTATAAATGCGCACAAACTTGTTTTAGGTAGAATGACAGTGGCAAGAAACACAGAAATTGTTAGAAGTGTTTTGTGTGTAATCCTGGTGTCAAAATGTATGTTTGTTCTGTAGGAGCATTCACATCACTTCCTTAGTGCATCCCTATTTGTGAGTAGAAGAGAGAAAAATTATTGTGCATCCCTATTTGAGGGTCTTGTAACCCCGCATTTATTTTTTAATGTTATTTTAAAGTGGTTGTAAGTGGAGAAGATAAAAAGGTAATGATAAAGATAAAAAAAAATATTATTTAATTGAAAATGGGAGAATATATAGTGATCTTTTAGTGTAATTGAATGGATGGGGACGGGATGTGAATGCGATGGGTCCTTAGTGTGGAATCATAAAAGTTATATGAGAACTATAAGTAATAACAAAGATTGCATGGTATATAGAATTACATTACATTACATAAAAGGTAATATTAGTTTTCAAACTTTGATGAATAGTGTTAGGGGGACATTATGATAATTTAATTTCGTGTTGAACTGGGCTTCTTTCACACTTCCTGTCTTTGGTTTCTTCTTCCTCGCATCTCACCTCTCTCACCTCCCACTTCTACTCTGTCTCTATGTATTATTCTTTGGTGACCACTCTTTCTTGTCTCTGCATTTTTTTTCGACGGTTGTCAATGGCGACATCGTCGTATTGACAGAGAGAAGAGATGGATGTCTTGCCCTGTCGTTGTTGGTGGCTTTTTAGCTGTCAATGGCGGCATCGGTGTATTAAAGAGATAGATTATTGCCCTGTCGTTGCCAGTGGCTTTTTAGCCGTCCATGGCGGCGACAGTTGTGGGTAATTTAATGTCAAGCTTTTAGGGCGCTGATGGTGGTTGTGATGTCTGTTATTTGTCGCCGGATGTTTCATGATGTGGTGAAAAGACCAAACTGCCCTCACATAACTTGCATGTGAGGGGACTTAACCATGAAAATTAACTGCGTTAGTCATAAAGGTTGGAACCTGTAACAAAATCAATAGGTAAAGGTTGGAACCTGCAATTTTGGCCAAACATAAAGGTTGATTTCTGTAATTTTGTCATTGTTTTATTTAACATTGAAAGAATTTTGTGCTATTAAAAATAAAGAAAATTTGAGATTACACACTTCCTTAATCTTACACCACCTAAAATCCAGGTAATTACACAAAATTAGGTTTAGGTAAAAGACCAAACGTAGTGCTGGAGGTGGATAACACCCCTCACCACATTTGATTGGCTCAACCAAATCGAGGTACCACCAAGCCCAAATCCAGCGTGGAACAAATAACGCTCATGCCCATTTTTGACCCATAACGCCCCTGAGAGCGGTGTACGAGGTGGAAAACGATCAATATCACGCTCAAGTACACATAGTCTAAACAAGATTGTAGAGGGACCAGAGACTATTTAACAATAGTGTAAGGTGAAATACACACATTCGTCTTTAAAGTTTTACCATTCTCACCAAACCAGCGTAGAGAGAGAAAGTAAACTCTAGAGAGAGAAAGTTGAAGATCACCGGAACACAAAGAGACGACGACATTAATGGCGGACGGTGACACGCCGCTAAAGCACAACGACGAGTGTGTGAAGCTCTTCGTCGGCCAAGTTCCAAAACACATGACAGAACCACAACTTGTAGCAATGTTCAAAGACTTTGCTCTCGTCGATGAAGTCAACATCATCAAAGACAAGGCCACGAAAGCTTCTAGAGGTTTATTTCAAACCTTTACTCACTCATTCACTCCTTATTTGTTCAATGTTTGTTCTGGATCACAATGCGTTGTTTTTTATTCCAATTTTGATGGTATTGAGATGTGTGTTGACTCATTGAAAGTTGAAACCCTAATTATGTGTTGTTATCAGGTTGTTGCTTTGTTATATGTCCGTCTAGAGACGAAGCGGACAAGGCTGTGGATGCCTTTCATAATAAGACAACTCTGCCTGGGGTAATTATTAGTTAGTCATTCTTCAACTCAATTTATAGATTTATACAATGCATTTTGATTATTCAATTGGTTGCTAGTTTTAGCCTTATATTACCTTACCTAATTGCTCATTGTTTTGTTAATGGTGATTTCTTTTGTTGTCATCAATGGGATTTTGAATTAATAGTCAAATCATTTGTATTGAAATACATGCTGAATCAAATGATACAACTTGAATGAGATATAAGGAACAATAGCTGGAGGTACTTACTGTTGGGTCAAGCTTCGATTTTATAAATGAAAAAAAAGGAAAATTGTGTTTACTGCTTAATGAATAACGAGTTAGTAGTAGTGGTAGTAGCAATAGTATAATATGATGTACTTTATAGTAATGGTTATTTATCAACATACTGCAATAAGTGCTGATAATATGAGAGCCTGAGTCCTACTTATTAACCACCACCCCAGAAGATAGTCGTAAAGAACGCCTTAGCAGCATCGTTTCTGGATAAGTATCTACTGTCATATTGAAAATACCAGTGACATTCCTAATATTTAACCTCATCTTAGGGTTCTGATTAACCAAGTGTTTACATGCAGATTTGAAAGCCAAATTTGTTGACATTTTTTTTGTTGACATGTTTTAAAAATAGGGTCGCTTGGTTAATGTATATAGGGAATATGAGTTTTAGTTAGCTATGAAGTATTCTATTAATACGTGTACCTTTCAAACCAGCTACCAAAGTCCTTGATTAGCTATAAATTAATACTTATAATCACAGTCATCTAACTGTAGAGATATTAGTTGATTGAACGGCATTATTGAAGTGAGATGATATTCTTGTATTAAGCGTCCCTGTTTGGAGGTCAGATTTTCATTCATTCTTCATCTTGGAATTGGGGCAACATTCAACAATATAACAAAAAATGAGGGGGAATGAAATGGACATATTAAACACGAGCTAGTTTTTCTGTATTTCTTCTCATGAGAATTTTTTTGGTTTCTTTTTGTCTGTTACGCTGGTGAGGTGAAGGCAGTATGATTTCACCTTTTAAACATGATTTTTCACCTCTTGATTTAATGATGATGTATGCCTTTTGTTATATATCAGGCAGCGAATCCATTGCAAGTAAAGTATGCAGATGGTGAGTTGGAACGGCTAGGTATGTCCTGCTATTTCCCTTATTTAATTAAAGATTTTTTTTTCCTTCATTGTCTGATATGAATTCATCTGACTAGCCTTTTCATTTCCCCTAACCTTTTGTTCAAGAACACAAACTTTTCATCGGTATGCTTCCCAAGAATATTTCTGAAGGTGAACTTACAGCATTATTTTCACAGTATGGAACCCTTAAAGACCTACAAATTCTCAGAGGTTCTTCCCAACAAACGAGCAAAGGTGCATACATACTTTTCTGGCCTTTGATTCAATAGTGCAAGATATCAAATCTGTTATATTGTGGCAGGTTGTGCTTTTGTGAAGTACGAGACGAAAGAGCAAGCTGTTGCTGCAATAGAGGGACTTAATGGAAAACACATGATGGAGGTTGTGCATTTGTTTTCCCTTTCTTTCTTCCACAGACTAGTGAACTCCAACATGATTGTGTCATAGAATATGTTTGTTTAGTTGTAAACTTGTTTTTCTTGATGTTAGGGTTCAAATGTCCCTTTGGTTCTTAAATGGGCAGACACCGAAAAGGAAAGACAAGCTAGGAAGGCTCAGAAAGCTCAATCCTGGCTTCTACTTTGGCAAACGTTGACCAGAGTCAACATGTATCTTTATTTGGAGCGCTTCCAATGGGTTACATGTCACCATATAATGGTTATGGGTATCAGGTTTGTTTCATCACAGTCATTGGATTTGCATAACTCCAATATTTTTTGTTTCTTTCATGTGTTCCTCCTTTTTGCTATTGCCATTTGGCATTGAATCTGAAGGTACTATGTGATTTAAAAGTTGTTTTTATAAGTAGGCTACTGGAACTTATGGGCCCATGCAGTATCGCCTTCCCACGGTACAGAATCAGCCCTCGTTCACCAACCTGAGCCCAAACCAAGCTAATACACTACGGCAGGCTCTCCAAGAAACTATACAGTCCCCCCAGCTGGTTATGTGGGGTCTGCTTATCCAACTGTGCCCAGACTTCAGTATCCTCTGGCATACCCTGGGGAATCCGGCCTTTCAGTGATCCGTCTAGTCCAGTACCACCAGAAGTTGCAAATAATCAGACTTCGGCATCTTCCACTGTCAGTGGAAGTGCTCCGGACCATGTTGAAGGTTGTTAAAGATCTTTTATGTGGATCATATCTCTCCCTTGACCGTCTTTGTGTGCATGATGTATCTTTAAGATGCACTTACCATTATTAATATTACATGTAGAAATTTCGGCCCATATACTATGATTAGCTTGATTTGGGACTTTGGGTTATGGTTTTCCTTAACGGGTATAACATAAGAAGGTTAACTTACTAGGAAACTGTTCAAGCAGGTGGAATATCCACAAAATATATATTTAATGCAATCTGCCTCTTGTATTATATATTAAAAAATCACATTATTTTATAACTGATTGATTTTTGTAATCAGGGTTGATGTAATTTTATTTATTATTAACAAGTCACACCCAACTACTCTACACCTATGTCCTAGACGAGACTTAAAATTATCAGAAGTAAAATTTTGGACAAAAAGTGTTTCGAGCCAACTTGCGCTGAAATTTCGCATTTTGACATGAGATCGTTTGACCCATTAGCAACCCACCAAAAAACTGTACCCAAAATATGGACAGTGTTTTAGATCAACCTGAGCAGTCCCATTTTGACATGTACCATATATAGCCCATTTTGACATGAACCCATTTTCCACGTTAATTATTATTGCATATTTAAGCGGTCTGTTTCATTGCAGGTCCACCTGGTGCTAATCTCTTTATTTATCACATCCCTCAAGAATTTGGTGATGAAGATCTTGCAAATACCTTTCAACCGTTTGGAAGGGTTTTAAGTTCCAAGGTTTTTATCGACAAGGCAACTGGTGTTAGCAAGTGCTTCGGTATGGACTTAGAAATGTTCCATTTTAATGATATTGTAACACTTCTGTTCTAATTAATCTCTTGTTAGCAGGTTTTGTCAGTTATGATTCCCCAACTGCTGCACAATCTGCAATTAATACAATGAATGGATACCAGTTACGTGGTAAGAAGTTGAAGGTTCAACTTAAAAGAGAAAATAAAGCTTACTGAATTGATGGTAAGCTACGGAAGGATGCAGAACTCTCTTTGTAATTTGCATATATGAATTTCTGCAGTTGAAATGAACTGAACTGCTCTGGGTGGATCTGGGACAACAACACACTTGTAGTCATAGCCCTGACACTTGTAATACTTTGTTTATTGTGTGCCTTTGTAATCTGTAATTGTGCAACATGTTAAATTCATTTAGTTATTGACATTCAATATAATCATTCTTTCTCTAGAACATTGTTTGTTGCTTAGTATTTCAAAGGAACTTTTCGTCTCCCTTTAAAGTATGCCCTTCATTTATTATCATAGTATGGACTATGAAGTATCATGTCTATATTCTATTATATGATGTTCCTCACATGTATATAATTTCTACTATGTGCTGACTGTTTGTCTTCATTCAGAGTATTCATGCATGTTCTGATAGGAAAAGTATTCAACTGTTTTGGCTTCTGGGAAACTTGGCTATGCATAAGTGGATTTAAATTGTGAAGTCAACACTAGAGTGCATCATCTGACAATCTGACATTAGTGTATCATGTAATATTATGAACATATTGCGATACCTTTATTTTTGGCATTTGCTGACAAAATGGAAATCCTACAGCTGGTGTCGCCATTGGTTGAATCTTGCAACCTTATCTGAAGGAAAAGAAACTGCTTTGTGGCAAAAATGTAACGTTTTCTTGCATGAAAACTTCAAACGGGTAAAACTGTAAACACTCAATTCAATTAACTGATGCTTCATGTCAAATTCCATCAGTGGCATCTTATAATGTGTTAATCTTTTATCTAATTATTATGATATTTAATTTGGTTTTGAGAACGAACAGTTATGCCATATGCTTTAGTTACTTATTTACATGGTTTTATAGATCTTGTGTAGGCGCATGCCGCGCATGTATGTATGTGTTGAAATCTAATACCATTACATGTGCTTAGGTTGCTTTATTCAAAAACTATGAACTTTACTCTTAATTATATTCCCATTAGGTTTAATAATGAGTTTAAGGTAGCTGCTCAGTTGTTCTTTTACACTTCTTTTGTGCATATGTCAAAGAGATTACTGGTAATCAGGCATTGGATGCATTCTCCCCCACATGTACTTTGTCATTTTCTTGTGAATTGTTATTTTCTTAAAGGTTGATTTTTATACAGCTGGCTCATAGAGATAACCACATTTCCATTTTTGATTGAATTCCAGGAAGCCATGTCACTACATCAACGGACAGGCTGGTTACACCTGCATCGGAATGAAACTGTTGTCGTTTCTTTGCTTAAGCAGGAGACCCGGCACACAATGTATCAGGTAATTTTGCTAAAAGTTACCTTATTTCTGTACTTCAACATGGTCTTAAGAAAAGTAGGAACCCCTATTTTTGTTGTTGTTCCGTGTTCGTCAACCATTAAAAGCCTAACATTTATTTCTGGTCCTTGAAAATTAGTTTTTATGTGCGAGTGTTCGATTTATACAATTCTTTCTATATCTTTCATGGTATTTGCTTACATTTTATCTTAAACATATTAGTACCTCTTAAATTTGTTTGAGTGTTCGAGTTGGAGAGCCCTGAATGCTAAGTTTTTAACAGCAAGCAGCAATCAGTATCAATGATCGCAGAAGATATCAGGTTGAATGCCTTTCCATGGGTGAGAAAAGAGGAAAAGCGTACTCGTAATCTTGGTTGTGTTCCTTGTAACAAATTTGAAAGATCTTAGTTGAAACACTTTTTTCTAATCATATTTAATGGATTAATTATTTTACAATTTGTGATGTAACTTATTAACTGATTCAAGTCATTCCACTAGGTTTCATGAAAAGTAAATAAAAAGGGTGTAACAAAAAAAGTAAATAAAAAAGTTGCAACCACTGCAGCACACAGTACCTGGATTACTTATCCGATTTAAAGTTACAAATCATCAGCTAGCTGGTAAAATCTTAGACAACACAAGTTCAGCCCCCAGCTGAACCGCAAATTCAAGTCGATAAAAACACTTCTCAAAAAACATACTCCCTAACTGCTGCTACTAAATAATTTACATAAAAAAAAAACTAATCAATCCTTCAAGACTCATTACCAATTTCACTTGACGCATTCGACAATCTTGTTCATCATTTCCACAGGTGTCCCAACTCCAGGACTCACACCGACACTCATACCGGACATGTAATCATCCGTCATCACGGATGATTCCTCCTGGAAATCAAACCCACTAGTAGGGCTAGTCCGTTGCTTCACCAGATTTCCTAATTCTTTCTTGAAACAGTCTTTCGCATTCTCATTTTCAATCAGTTGTTTTAAGAAGCTTTCTTCTATTTCGCTTAACGATTCAACTTCATCTTCATCATTTTCATCCTCTTCTATGTCATCTTCTGATGATGCTTCCCTTCTCAGTTCACAGCTGGTTTCAATTTCTTCTTGACTTTCCGAACGATACGACATGGGCGAGTACCCACCATCCGTTGTCCCCGCCTCTTCTCGCTCTCTTAGCGTTTTTGTAATTAAGGTTTTGAGCAAGTTCATGACTTGCACCGCGTGCATCAGCGCTGTTAATGGATCCGACATCTAATCCAACCAAATAAAGGGCAAAAAAAACGGACAGTCGCGTTAACATATGTAAACAAGGTACACATTAATCATGAAGATTAAAGATAAAGATATTTACCTGAGTCATGTTAGGTGCAAAAACCATAGCAATGTTTCTGGCATTCATCTTATTGCATTCTTCATGCTCAACAACATCCGACATAAGATCAACCGCCCAATTAAGCAACGCAGTTTCCGTCGGCTTCAAATGTTTGACAAGCTCAGCACAATCATCTTCCGTGTTACACTGCAACACCTCTTGAGGAGAAAGCCCATCCAGCACACCACATGGCAGCTCTCTAAACCATGCTTTAATCAACCCTGCTAGACAATGCACCTCTATGTCTTCAGGTACCATTCCTCGGTTTAGCTGGTTCCTCACCTCTTCCTCCTTGCTGTTTTCCGCATTTATACGAAATATCCCCTCTGCCTATTATACACAATTACCCATTAATCTTTACAAACAAAACTTAAAAAATACTAAATTTATATTTTAAAAAATTTATATACCTTGAGACCCCCTTGCGCGTATAATCGTTCCTGCATAAGCAAAAGAATTGTAGGCACACTGTTTCCTCTTGAATCATATGAGCATTGCATTGATTCTGCTGAGACACCAAACACACTAACACTGCATAACAACAATATTACTATTAATAAATAAATTATAATTAAAAAAAAATTAACATTAAATGCTATTTATCATCTTCACACCTTTCTCCTCATCATCACTCAAACCCTCAAAAAAAAAAAAAAAAAAACCATAGATCTGTAACAACTAACAACCACTCTACATTTAATAACTTTTTCGACACGTAAACGAATAACAAATTCACCTGGCACTAGGAACACGAGAGGGGATTTCAACTTGGAATTCAATAGGAAGGCCAAGGAAGCCATGAAACCGGTCGAAAGTAAACATGAGTCAAATGCTGGACATTTGTAGGCCATCCTATTTCCATCTGGCTTAGATTTGGGCTATGTTCGTCTCGCTGATCGACACGACACGCCACCATTGATTTCCTTAGAGCTGCAATCAGCAATGCTACTAATGACAGCTGATTCTGCTCTTCTTCAGTAGAGTTATCGCCTCCTTTCGCCCGAACAGTTTCATTACTACTGCCACCACAGCCACCACCTCTTGTTACCATTACCATCCCTGTCATCTCTCTGTTTTCTCTCTCTATATTACTTCTCTCTCTAGGTTGAAGTTCTTCTCTTCTCTCAGGTTATTTAATAAAATGGTGAGATTTTGAATGTATGTGTTGTTTTTATTATGGGGGGTTCAAACGGCCACTTGTTTTTCAATTTTTAGCTTTATTATGGTGGTTTGACCAAAATGCCCTTGCTCTTGTAATTGATTTACGAGTTGGTTTTATGACTTGTTTTCTTTAGAGCATTAATTTTCTACTTCAGGACAGTTGTGCTTTAGTGACTTGTACTCTATGCATTGTAATATG
Organism: Ambrosia x helenae; assembly: GCA_030844895.1. NCBI lineage: Eukaryota > Viridiplantae > Streptophyta > Magnoliopsida > Asterales > Asteraceae > Ambrosia > Ambrosia x helenae. The sequence continues at coordinate 67,846 of JAUTDX010000860.1, forward strand.
TGAAATCACTATGGATTTGTACCGGATATTTGCAACAAAAAAATTGTATTTTAGCTGTGTTTTGTGAAATTAATATATCGTATCCCAATTAATTAAGGAAAATTGAAATTTATTAATCTCACATTTTTACAGTTGGCCGATAATAATCCTATTTGAGTTTATTCTTTTCACCAGTCCCACATTTTAGACATTTTGCTTTCAATGCACCCTCGTTAACTCACACTAACGTCGTTAGCTAAAACTCACAATTATAAGGCGATTGTTCACCGATTGAAAGACGGTCGAGACGAAGATACTGGTATGTTCAATTGCAGAAATAAACATGGTTTGTCGATTGTAGGTTGATGTTCTCCTCATATAGGATGACCGGAATCGACGATTAAACCATCAAACCATGCTCATTTCTGCAATTGAACATACCAGTATCATCGTCTCGATTCCCTCTTTCAAACACGGCGAAAAATCGCCTAAAATTATGAGTTTCAGCTAACGGCGTTAGTGTGAGTTAATGAGGGGTCCAATGAGAGCAAAATGTCTGAAAGTTGGGACCGTTAGTGGTTATTTTCGTAGTTGAGACTATTATTGATCAATAGTCAATAGTTGGGATTATTTAAATCCATTACTTCTTTTTTTACATTCAGACGCAACTTTAATCTAATTTCCAAATATTCTTTATTTAGTTTTCTCGTTAAATTGCTTTAAATTTTATTTATAGCTTTTTAAGTTCATTAAATAAAACAGGCACAACGATTTTATTAAATGGGATGAAAATAATAAATAGAACGTGAGAAATTAAAGATGGATAAGCCCACATAACATTCATGGTTAGTTGAATATACACATTATTCAACTATGAGTTTCAATAGCTTGGGACTGGAAAAGAACTCCGTGCAGCCCGGCGGAGGTTACCGAGTTGCTGCAGTTATGCAGCCTGATCCAAAGCCTGGTACTGGGTCAGCAAGGGGATAAGTGGGTCTGGACAGAGAGCTCGTCAGGGGTTTTCTCGGTTGCTGATGGCAGAAAACTTCTTTAGTCGTAATGCAGTCCCGTTCTACCCTTTCGAGTGGGTTAAAGGAGTTCCGAAAAAGGTGAGTATCTTTAGTTGGCGGGCGGGTCAAGATAGACTACCAACTCTCTTGGGGATTAAAGAAAAGGAAAATTATTCATGGGTCAACTATATGCAAGATATGCGGGGATGCAGACGAGAATGCGGATCACCTAATTACCGGTTGTTACACAACAGCATTAGTGTGGCAAAAGGTGAGTTCTTGGGTTGGCATTCCTCAAATCTTTGCCTTCAGCGTCAAGGATCTTTTGGAGTTGCATAGAAGTATTAATGGGTCAAAAGAAAAGAAGGAAGTGGTTAGAATCATCATCCTGGCGCATGTTGGGCGACCTGGAAAGCTCGAAATGATTTAGTTTTTAACGGGAAAAGAGTCCATCCGGGTGGAATTTTTGGAGAAGCGCAAAACTTAGCATACACATGGGTGAAGCACAAGAAGAAACAAGCGGGTTGGACGTGGGAGAATTGGGTAGAGTTTAATGTTCCGTTTACGTAATAGTAGTAGACGTAGGGATTGGTGCTCAAAGGGTGTAACTTTTCGATTGTAGTTAGCGTCTTGCTTTGTACAATCATGTAAATAGTTTGGGGTGGAATGAAATGGAAATTTGCCGATCAAAAAAAAAAAAAAAAAAAAAAAAGTTGAATATACACATCGTTACTTAGTTATTTAAAATACGAAGTGTAACAGTGCCTCTCCAGATCACTCAAATTGAATATAACATTTATTAATTCTCTATTTTAATCTATAATCAATACATTAAGTAAATACGATGGCCAAAAAAAGTTTACACATTTTAAGATGACATAGAACTTCTTCTATTCAAATCCTTGTCCCTTTTTCATTTTCTCTCTTATTGTCCCTTATCTTCTTGTTTGTTCAAGTGTTTCTTGATTTATCCATCAGGGTTTCACATTCTCTTCCAATCTATCATTTAATTCACTTTAACCGTAGAATATCACTTAAATCGCCTAATCAGTTTTTTGAAATCGTTGTCTCTTCAAATCGGCTATTCAAGTGTGTATAAATGAACCAAGACGACACCAACTGGGTTTATCGAACACACAACGTTGGATTTATAGCCATCATTATGTTCTCGTAAGTGGTTCGATTAGGTTAACGTCTAGGGTTTATGTCTTTTTGTGTTTGGTTTAATTTGTACTTAAATTGTACGTTTGTTAAAACGTTAAGGGTGTGTTTGGGATTGATTATTCAAAACAGACTATGCATTTTAGAATAGCAGGGGTGGAACTGCTTATAGATTATTACGTTTTGGTAGTCTAAAAAACCGATTATCTGCATTTTCAAAACGCAATATCAAACACTGAAAATTGATTATCTGCGATTTCAAAACGCAATAATCTAAAAATCAGATTCAAAACGCAATCCCAAACACCCTCTAAGTGTTAAGATTCTATCTTTTTTGTTCGTGGTATCACCTAATCCAAGCTGGTAGCATCGACGACAATGACATACACACAAAAATCTTGCACACATAAAAACCGGTTGCAACGCACAAGTTACCTATTAGTGTTCCATACAGAAAACTCATTGTTTTGATTAAAATAGCATCATTTCTTTAAAGTGAACTTCATTCAACAAAACCGCAAAAACCACCTACTCTCCAAGACAGAGAGGAGGGGCCGCAAACCAACTTACATCATGACCGTCATTAATGATATAGTTTATATTAATTCCATCACTTCTGTATATAAAAAACTTAGAATTACCAACTCATAGCATTAATTTTAACACAGTGTTTACTAATAAAACAATTTTTTTTTATCATAACCTATTTTGGAAGGCAACTTGTATTAAAAACACTAGCAAGACCCTAGAACCAAACAATCAAACATACTAGTAAAAGCTAGCCACCACAATAAGCTAATTACAAACTTAAAATTACACCGTTGGATTCAATCAAGCAACGCAAGCTTAGACCAATTTTCACCCAAAGAAATCCGATAGTTCTTAGCTCATCCAACATGTTACCAACATGCAATTAGTCTCTGACCCTTCCATGATATTATGTAGCTTAAATCAAACAATATTTGAATTGGCATAAACAATATTTTATTAAAAAGCATGCAAATAAAATATAAACCACACTTGGCTTTTTGTTTGGTGAAGCCAAGGCCTTATATGAGAGATAAAAAGATATTACCGTTAGCAAAAAAAGAATATTTGAATTTGAGTGGACGACCGTTGGGCTCACACCAAACTTCACCCGTGAACAGTAGGTTGGACCGACATGCGGGTCAAGACAATATCGAAAGATCCATTAACCATCAATGGTTTTTGCTTTTTACTAATAAATGCAAATGCAATCACCTTTTTACACGCACTTTTTTTTTTCATATATAATTTTCACTAAATTATACCCCGAAACGTCCCGGGGTTGAAAAATCTAATATGACATATTAATTTTACATATGAAATAGAATGATGCGCTTTACAGTTACATGCATGAAAGTTTCGGGTAGCAGTTAACCTAAAACAATTAAAAATATATCTCCAATGTTAACGCCTAACCTTAAACAATGTATAACTCTAATAGTAATATCTAACCTAAAACAATGTATAACTCCAGTGCTAACGCATGTTGAAAATAGAATTCATATTTACTGATTTAGCTTCGGGTAGCAGCTAACCTAAAAACAATTAAAAAATATATCTCCAATGTTAACTCCTAACCTTAAACAATGTATAACTCTAATAGTAATATCTAGCCTAAAACAATGTATAACTCCAATGCTAACGCATGTTGAAAATAGAATTCATATTTACTGATTTAAACATAATTAGTGAATTGCCTATACATGATTAACGATTAATGATTTACCTGAACACTTTGTGTTTTTTTTTCCTGTTTAAACAAAACCAACAAAAATAGTCGTTTTTTTCTCTCGTTTTTTATATAGCACTATGGTACTCGTTAGAAAGATAATAAAACGCTCATTAATTTGTATAATTTTTTTCTTTAAAAAATCTCGTATATAAAAGATAATAACGTTTAAAAGTTATGGGATGAAACATAAGATATAAAATTTAATTACAAAAAATAGTCGTTTTTTTTTCTCCGTTTTTTATATAGCACTATGGTACTCGTTAGAAAGATAATAAAACGCTCGTTAATTTGGTATAATTTTTTTCTTTAAAAAATCTCGTATATAAAAGATATTAACGTTAAAAGTTATATGGGATGAAACATAAGATATAAAATTTAATTTTGTTTTTAAATTCTTTTCTTTTCCTAAAATAACTCAATTACTTTGTTTTTTAATTAGTCCACATAGGTGCCACATTGAATCCTACATGGCACTCTTAAGGGAGAGAATGGCCTCTTTGAGTGCCATGTAGGATATAAGGCTTTGGAATATTAATATATATAGATTTAAAAAAATTATTTTGCCTTCTTAATTACATGGTGTGTTTTGCAATAAAAAAAGTATTTTTTATGGGTCATAGTAATCGTACACCCTAAAAAATTGTTTGCACACTTCTCTATGAATATATATACTAGCTTTTATCTCGGGAGCGTCTCGGTTGAAATATCTAATATGACATAATAAAATAACTAATATGACAACATAATTAATGATTTGCCAATATATGATTAATAAATAAATATTATTATTATTTATTTTGAACAAATCTCTGCCATAAAGTTATCATATTCAAATATAAAAAAAACGATCTCTGCGCCGGGTTATAAATTTAGTGTCATTACAAAATATTATATAATGTCAAATGAATTCTGAAATTTGTAATCGATCATTCTAAAAGAACTTACATGAAATAAGAAAAAAAAGTTATTAATTGAAATAGTATTATAATAACCATACAGATATTTTAGTTACATACTATAAAGTTTTTAGTTTATGATGGTGCACGTATATTGCAAATATCGAACGCGTTAGTCTAAGGGTTATGTGATGCGTTAAAAAATTCATGGTATATGATCGGTATGTAGTTCAGGTATTTGGGTGTGTGGTTTCGGGTAATCGGGTATCACCAATAATCGTTTTTTTTCTCCGTTTTTTATATAACACTATGATACTCGTTGGAAAGATAATAAAACGCTTGTTAATTTGGTGTACTTTTTTCTTTACAAAATCTCGTATCTAAAGAGATATTAGCGTTAAAAAGTTATGGGAGGAAACATGAGATAAAAAAAAATAAATGTTTAATATTTATTTTAGTAGATTAGATTTTAGTATATATTTTTATCATATGTTATTTTATTTCCTTTTAAATAAATTATAATATCAGGTTTTTTATTAATGATTAAAATAGATTAAAATAATAAATTCAATACTATCACCTCAAGGTGCCACAACCAATTATCGTTTGACGCCTCATCATCTTCAACGGTTCTATATCCCCAACGGCTCATTTTTTAAACGGTCAAATTCATTTTTTTTTCCAATTAACAATTATTATATATACAAACCTTATACTACAACACCACAACACAAACCATTCAACCATCCAACAAAAACACACCACAATTATTAAAAAAAAATGGGTTCCCCCACGTCATCATCCGTTGCCAAGCATTATTACGAACAGTTTCTAGGTGATGAGGGTGAGTCGATAGACGAGAGTTGGAGTAAGATGCGGTTACGAGTGCGTGTATGCTTGCGGCGAGATATATGGAACAAGCTAGTGCACCTACACGTCCAAAAGTGTATAGACAATTTTACGAACGAGATCGTGGATCGGCAAATGCTCGTTTGATGAAGAATTACTTTTGATGAAAACCTGACCTACCCCGACCTAAAGATTTTTAGGCGTCGTTTTCCGGATGAGTAAAACGTTTATTTTTACGTATTAGCGGAGACTTGGAAAACACGTTTCTTTACTTTAAGCAAAAGCGGATGCGAGGGGGATCATGGGATTTACCGCTATTCAACGTATTGGCCGCATTGATATTTTGTTAACTGAGAACTAACTCAGTTAGTGGACGCTAATGTGACATGCTCACGCTGACATGGCATGCCAATGCTGACATGGACGCTGACGTGGCATGCTAACGATGGCGTGGATGCTGACATGACATGTTGATGCTGACGTAGACATTGACATGTCATGTCAACGTTAAAAAAGGTTCACCAAAGGAAAATGTATAAAAGTTAGGATCATTGTTAAGAATTTTTGAAATACAGATTATTAACGGACCAATAGATAAAAGTTTGGGTTATTGAAACAAACTATACAAATTGTTGGCTATTAATATGCGGTTAACGAAATCGGTGACTATGGTCTGATTCATAATGAAGAGGGTTAAGTGGCTAACTAGAATCTTGAAGAACTTGACTTCAAGGGGTGGGTGGTATTTTGTTAATTTGTTTTGGGTATTTTCAAATCAAAGGTTTAATAAAAAAAAAAACGTAACAATATTTTTTTAACGTTTATTGGTCGAAAAATGTGAAAATGTGTCCCTCTCAAAATGCTAAAGGTTTAAGCCTTATAGTAGATAAAATATATAAATTAGAAGTAAATTTTAGAAAGTGTACGATAGCGGCCTGTAGAAGGCGCTAGGCAACGGTGACGTCTAGCTCTAGAGACTAGTCGG
>JAUTDX010000861.1:0-80467 GCA_030844895.1 Ambrosia x helenae
CGGTGGTTATGGCGGGTGTTGGTGGTGGTGGGGTTATGGTTATGATGGGTTATGGTTGGTTATGGTTAGGTTACGCTGCAGACATTACAATCAACAGACTTTTCTTGTAGACTGCAGACCTTTGGTCTACCTCTTCTCCTGCAGATATGGTCCGCAGACTGCAGACCTCTTACCTATTAAAAACAAACAGCACCTTAGAGTACTGTAAAGTGTAAGGTTAAATTAGTTAAAATACAGTTATAGTAAAAGCAGTTAGGGATTATGAGTTTTTAGAGATTGACCCAAATTTGGAATTGTTTTTGTCAATGTGTTTGTGTATTTGTATGTATATTAATGTGTATGTGTATATATGTATTTATTTTAAAAAATATATATGAATAATTTGAATTCGAATTTCGAATCAAATCGAATTTAAAATCATAAATTCATTTTCGATTTATTGGACTCGAATTCTTGATAATCAAATCGAATTTTTGATAATCAAATCGAATTGAGTCAAATTTTGAATTTTTTGAATTCGAATCGAATTCTTAATACCCCTAGTAAGATAGCATACACGGTCTGCGGTTAGGGGGTCTAGATGAATGCTTAGGTTGAAGAGAGTGCGGTCAGGTGGTAGCTAAATGAAGAAACAATGAGTATTACGGTGATTAATGCTAATCCCCGTGTGGTTAAATACCCTTGTTAGTTCCAAGTACAACCCTTTACCCACACCGTTGGCTAAACCTAAGCTGTGAAGTAAGAATAAGTTTTTGTGTATGTTGAATGTAAAAACATGAGAATGTAAGTGGTTCGGTCGTAATGACCTACGTCCACTATGAAGAGCCGATTTGTATATTACTTTGAAGTGTACTTACTTTGAAGTGTACAAAGTGTTACAAGAAATATTGCTAATCTGGCTCTCGAGTACAAGTAGTGAATTTCGGATCCTTTGCAAAGGAGTTGAAGTCTTATATTTATAGGAGATGTCGTGGGCCGAGTGAAACGGTCCACGAGAGTTGTTTTGATCAAGGCTCCAATCTGGGCCTGAGGTAACCGGCCCAGTAAATTGGGGGGGGGGGGAATAATCGACCATACTTGCTGACGTAAGGAACAGTTGGAAAGCTCTGCACAAAGTGGACACGTGGCACCCCTCTGATGGGGCCGTCAGCGGCGTGTTGTCTGACACAGTATGGTTGACTTACCTGCTGGCGTCTGATGTGACGTCTGGAAGAAGAGGTAAGCATGTCTGCACAGTACTGTAGGCAGCAGCATGGTGGAAACATGTGAGCAGTCAAGTCGATGTTCATGTCAGTGGTGGTTAGACTAACCCCTTACACGTGTCGTCATGTGGTTGGCGCATGTTTCTACCCAGATCTGAATGAATCTTCTTAATCTTTGATCTTCCGTACCTCGTACCAAAAGCTGAGGTGGTGAACGAATATTCGCGTGTGTATGTATGCGCACCTATTCTCCTGATGTACTGACATCAGAAGTGAAACGAACTCCCTGCGCGGAGTAAGGCCCACAAGATGTGTCCGCTGATAGGAGATGTTTCTCCGCACGGATTGCAGCTGGCGCTTGGATTCTTGGAAAGTGGGATAGGGTTGTGTATCCGCGAGAATTGGGCTCTCTATCCCTTCAGGTAAACGTTATGAGAAGGTTAATTGTGTGTGAAGGGAATAGAAAAAGGAAGAAAGGGTTCGGTCGGGGTCGGGTCCGTGGAGAAGGATAGAAAATGGGGGTGTTTATGAAGATTGACGTGTGGCACTAACAAGGAAGGAGCCCGTGGAGATGCTTTAAAAACATCTTGAAACTAAGTCTCGTTGGTTCTTGGAATTACCATAATTGGAATTAGACCTGACAATTTCAATCCATCTAGTTGAGTTTGGATTATTTTTGGTGTTTTTAAAATTTGACCTTGTGGGTTGAAACGGGTTTAGTATAATTCTCAAGGGGGTTAGTATGAGTAATTTTATTGTAGGAATAAGTAAGTGGGTCAGGATGGGTATGTCAAAAAAACAAATGGGTCAGGATGGGTATTTTAACAATATACAAATCTGAATTAAAACTCACCAAACAACAAAACGTTGATGCCTCATGGAATTAAATGTCATTAAAAACAAAAAATTATATCTTTTGCATTTGTTGATAACCCTGGTCGGTTCGAAACCGTTCAGGTCATTAACGGACGACAGGTCGAAACAACACGGGGTCGTTAGCGAGACCAATCTCATCAAAATGGTTCGAGTCGTTAGCGGGCTTGAACGAGTCGAAACGGTCTTGGTTGTGCACCGGCCAGTTCGAGTCGAAATAGTGTGGTCGTTGAGGCACGGTCGGGTCGAAACGGTCTAGGTTGCTAACGGGACCAGTCAGGCACGGCGAAACGGTCCTGGTATTACCGGTCCGGTCAGGTCAAAACAGTCCGGGTCGCTACGGGATGGGTCACGATGTAACGGTCTGGGTCGTTACCGGGCTCGGTCAGGCAGAAGAAACGGTCCGGGTCGCTACCGGGCCCTTTAGGGTCGAAAACGGTCCGGGTCAGGTTGAAATGGTCTGGGTCGTTACCGAGCCCGGTCGGGTAGAAACGGTCCAGGTCGTCATCGGGCCCGGTCGGGTCGAAACCCTCGGTTCAGTACGGGACGAGTCAGGTTGAATTGGTTTGGGTCGTCACCGGGCCCGGTCGGGTAGAAAGGGTTCGGGTCGCTACCGGGACCAGCTGGGTTGAAACAGTCCGGGTCGCTACGGGACGGGTCGGTTGAAATAGTCTGGGTTGTTACCGGGGCCCGGTCGGGTCAAAATGGTCCGGGTCACTACGGGACGAGTCTGGTTGAAACGGTATGGGTCGTCGTTGGGGCCGATCGGTCAAAACGGTCCGGGTCGCTACCAAGCCCGGCTGGAACGAAACAGTCCGGGTCGGGTCAGGTTGAAATGGCCTAGGTCGTTACCGGGCCCGGTCTGGTCGAAACGGTCGGGTCGCTACCGGACCCGGCTGGGTCAAAACGGTCCGGATCGCTACAGACGGGTCAGGTTGAAACGACATGGGTCGTTACCGGGCCCGGTTAGTTTGAAATAGTCCGGGTCGCTACCGGGCCCCGGTCAGCTCGAAATGGGTCGGGTCGCTAACGGGCCCGGTCGTTTATGAGCCCGATCGGATCGAAATGGTCTGGATCGCTAACGGGCTCGGCCGGGTCGAAACGATTCCGGTCTCTAACGGCCCGACCGGGTCAAAACGGTCTTGGTCGCTAACGGATCCAGTCAGGTCGAAACTGTCCGGGTCACTAACGGGCCCGGTCGGGTCGAAATAGTCCGGGTCGTTATCGGCCCTGATCCGGATCGATAACGGGTCAGTTGGGTCGAAACGGTTGGGGTCATTAACGGGCCGGGTCAATCAAAACGGTCCGGGTTGTTAACCGGACCGGTTCGAAATGAATATTTCGGATCCCTAAAAATTTTATTTTTAAGCTTATTTATTTTTTTATTTTAAATTTGTTTTTTTTTACTTTTTAAATTTTTATTGTGTTTTTAATTTTTAATTTTTTTTTACTCTATTTTGATGTGATCCTATCGTAATCCTAACCATCCAGATCCAAACTCATCCTGACCCAACCCATCCTAACCCATTTTTTTAATCTACCTATCTTGACCTAAACCCATCCTAACCTAAACTAATCCTGACCCAACAACCAACCCAACCCAACCCACGCAACCCAACCTACCTATTTTACCACCCCTAATTGGAATTAAGTCCATTCAAAACTCTGTTAATGAATCACAGTTTAAAGCTAGAACGCCAAATATGCCAATATTTTTTTTTCCTTGCCAGGATATAGCTAGTTGACGTTCTTAACGTGCATTCTATCTAGTCTTTACCCTTTGCTTCTAAAGGTGTAATACTCTGATTGTCTCATACATTACAACATGTCAGCTTACTTTAGCGAGTCTAGTATTGCATTTATATGAACCATACATTTTAAACAACATGACTTATGGTTGAAGTATTTTCATTCACTAGATTATCTAAACATGTTCTCTTTAATGATAACACTTCATGTATTATTCGACATGACATGTGTAAATATTCTTTCCTTTGTAACATTTTTCATGTATTTATTGCCCACTTATTTGTCAAATGGAACATTTACATTTGTGCATTGGCTTACTTAGAGCATTCACAACCCATCCTTCATTTCACCCCCCATTTTTAAAATTCAAGAAAGTCATATAAAAACTTCACTCCATCCCATCCCTCATTCTTAAATTTTACAAAAATACTTTTAGAACGTACCCTCAAAGTTAGGGGCTTCTATACCTCCCACATTTTCTATACAGTATATAATAAAACAAAATAGTTATAGGTAATATTATAAAAAGAAGAAAATATAAGATAATTAAAAAAAAGCTTATAGGGGATATGAATGGGAAATGGGATGTGGAGTGTTTTTAGAATTTGAGAAATAGATGTAGGAAATATTGATTTTTTGGTAAATTATAGAAATGGAGATTGGGAATGGATGTGAATGCTCTTATGTGTTCCATCTTCTCTCGGTGACACCCAAGTAGGGCTGTTCAAATCGTTCGCGCGCTCGTGGATTGCTCGGAAAATGCTCGAAAAATGATCGCTCGATCTTTCGCTCGGTTGTAAATGAGCCGATCAGCTCGGTTCGGTTTGTAAATGAGTCAAGCACGAGCAAAGGTACGCTCGGCTCGGTTCAGCTCGAATAAATTTTTATTTATTTTTTATATATTTAATTATAAATATACACACAATTTATAGATAAATTTATGGCTTTATATATAACATTCTATTGGATTTGACTCAGTATATGCAAACAAAATATAACTAGCTCACTAAACTCTATAAAAAATTTGACACTATATTTAATAGTAAAACTATAAGTCATGAGGTGACAGTCTTGACCTCTTTACGTTATTAGTCGTTCAGCCTCAATCTAAGCCTTATCCTCGGACACTGAGATCTTAATATTATTGTTATATCGGACAGTTCGACCTTAGTTGTCACCCGACAATGAAAACATCGAAGGAAACATCCTATTTTATGATCATCCAAATTACTCTCCGCCCGATTCTCGCTCGGAAAATTTGCGCTCGAAGAATGCTCGTTCGGTTTTCGGCTCGATTGTAAATGAGCCGCTCCGCTCGGTTCGGTTTGTAAACGAGCCAAGCATGAGCAAAGCTTCGCTCGAATCGGCTCGGCTCGTGAACAACCCTACACCCAAGTCTTTAGGGGGTGTTTGGGTTTGTGTTTGAAAGGGTGTTTTAGATTATTGCGTTTTGAAAACGCAAATAACCAGTTTTTAGTTTCTGGGGTTTAGTTTTGAAATGAATTTTTAGGTTATAAAAACGCAATAATCGAAAAGCAGATCTACCATTTTTTTTTTTCCAAAACGCAGAAGCTGTTTTAAAAAATTAATCCCAAACACCCTCTTGATCTTTATGTTATAAAATACGTCTTAATATTTATAAAGGTAACCCCTTCTTAAAACATATGATAATTTGTTCCATGAGCTGAAAAAGAAATACATTTATTCATGTGTGAATAACTTTACATTTTTTGTGACGTTCGGCAAAATTAAGGTAAATCCGTACGTAATTAATATATGTAATTAACTGTTCTAAGCAAGAATTAATATCAATTAAGTATAATTGAGTATTCGGAAAATAGCGGAGTCCAATAATTGGCATAGGAATGCCTTAGTTTAATTAGAAGTGCGAAGGAATCGCATAAGAATAAACTAGTCCGAAAACGGACGTTGGTGATTACCCGGCGATAATTAAATAACCGAAAACGATCCCCGAATGCTCGGGATATAAAATAAAGGGTATTTTTATGAAATATAAAGTGTTTTTGAACCCCAAAACTATAAATGAAAACTCCGAATTAAAATTTCCCGGTAGCGAATAAAGCTTGCGTATCGCACCCGATACGCGTAAAATATATAATTTCACCCGGTAAGAGCCTAAATAACTTACCAATACTTAAACTAGGCTATGTTTAAGGGTAACTAGAATTTAATTATATATCTGGAATAGCTCGTAATAAGAACGCTCAAAAACCCGAAAAACCTTAACCGAATCGATTCAATTTCTAACTAAACAATGGCAAGATATTTTGGAAAGGCAATGGGGCCCACAAGGCCACCCTATGGTCGGCTCTCATGAGCCACCAAAGCCACCAAAATGTTGGATGCAAGTACATGTAATTATAGTGTTTAGCATGCCTTAACATATTTTATTTTTATAATCCTAAAATACACATTATAAACTCATGAATACACATGTTTCCATCACAAACAAACTCAAAAACCTTCATTTTGGCTGCTGATCAGCCGTGAGCTTTACACCCATTCCCACTTTGATTTCAAGTCAAAAATCTCATAAATAATCACCATTCAAACCCATATTCAAGTGTGTTCAAGTGCTTTGGAGCTTAACCTTGGAAGACACACATAATCCCTTCATAATCTAGTGTTTTTGTGACTTCCCTAGCCTTGTGCTAGTAGTAAGTTTCATAAAACTCATCTTTTTTTTAAGTTTTATTTATTTATGTGTCTTAACTTGCAAGTTGTTTTAGGGTGCTTTTAACCAAAGTTTTTAAACAAGGTTTTGTGTGTTTTATAAAAATGAAATGAAAACGTTTACAAAGATGGTCATAAACATGAGTTTTGGGATGGTTGGTGATGTTATTTTGTTACAAAAATATTGTATGTTCTAGTATTTTTTTTAGAAGTTGTTTAGGATGAAAACATAATATAACACCTAATACACCTAAAAAATGGTTTTGATCATTATATTATGACTAATGGAACCTTTGAACATGAAATATTTGTAACAAAATGTAATGAAGCTAAAATCACAAAAATATAGTTGTAGACTTTAAAAATACAAGTATGACCAAATTGACTCCAAGACTTAAATCAAACATGTTAGTAGGCTTAAAATGACCATATGAGACTAATAAAAGTGTTGGATAGTGAAAAGAACACTTATTGTAAATTTGACATGTTAAAGTTTACTAGTTTTAGTGGAAATTGTCATTTTTATAAGTCTTGGGAATAATATGTGACTTCTGTAAAGTTAGAAGTTTGGAAAGTAACTTTGGAAAGTCCATGGGTGTAAAATGTGATTTTAGAAACTTTATGTTGAAAAATGTAATTTTTGGAAAGTAAAGGTTAGTAATGAAAAGTTAGAATCCAAAAGGGGTGTTTTTGTAAAGTAAAGAAACTTATACAAAATATTTTATTTTGTAAAGATGATATTTTTATAAAATGTGTTTTATAAAAATATAAAGTTGCTACAAGTATTAGAAAAATATAAACACTAATGTTGTTGTAAGAAAAATGGTAACTTAAATGACTTGGGATGTTTTATATGTGAAAACCATGTGGGAATTAATATAAAATATGCACTTTTACATTTATGGGGATGTACAAGTGTTGTAAGAATTTTTAGGAATGAAACATCCAAGTTAACATATATATATATATGTATTTAAAAGTAGGAAAATGTGTAAACCGGCAAGAAGTATGATTTCCTACAAAATATATATAAGTTAAGAAATCGGGAAAGCGGACGTATGTTAATATGGCGAGCTATCGGACAAAAGTGTAAAATGAACAAAGTATAAATCGGACAAAAAGTAAATCGGACGGATAAGTATACAAGTATAACTTCCTACAAGATACGAGTATACGTTATTGCGGCGATTACGGACTAATTATTCAGAGTAAGAAAATAAGTATATATTTTGTGAACAAAATATATGCAATGTTGATAAATGGTGAAAAATATACATAAACACTTTCCTAAGTGTTGGAAGTAAAATGGGAGAGTTTGTAAGAAATAAAATAAGTTAAGTATGTTAATATAAGTATATGTATACTTATGGGAAAAATAACTACTTAACATGAAATGAATCTCATTCGACAAGATCTTAGTATATTTATTTTTATGGGGAAATAAATATATAATAAAAGTGGGTCGAGTCGGAAGATATAACGAAATATTAATACAAGTTAGTAAATACATATTGATAAATATGTTTAAAGATCATGACGTGTAAGGAAAACGGGCAATGATCGGGGTTCGCGATGACGAAACCAACTAACTTGGTAATTAATACCAACGGTTATATTATAAGATTAAGTGAAACTTGTAATGGGATAAATCATCACCAACGGACCTAAGAGTAGGGTATATTCCTAATTAAACAGAATATGTAAACGTGGTGTCGGGAGTTGGGGAAAGACAACTTGCCAGTAAGACACGCACTCTGAGACCAGTGCCTTATTAAATTAGGACACGTGTAGGTAGTCTCACATTGGACTTGGCAAAGACTATTTTCTGATTTCGTGACACGCTTGAGGTGAGTTTTCACGGCCCCTTTTCTGTTTTACTGTTTTTAAACTTGGGGGAAAGATATGTAAGAAAGAATTAAATGTGCGATAACATGTAAAAGTATGAAATGGTACATAAGATGGGCACATGGGTAACGGTAAAGTCACATGGGACGTGAAGTCTCCGCAGTTAACTGTAACCATTTATACAAAGGGATGTAGCCGTAGAATATGGGAATAGTACTATTGGTTCTTGACGAGACCCACCCCGGTTGATTAGCGATCAACACGGAAGGACCACGGGGTGCGACGATATTCTAAATTAGTTGTTACCATGTAAACAACTTGCGGGGCAAAGTAAAATAGTCTGGTTTTGGTTACGGGCCTATGGGGATTCCATCGGTATTAGGACTTGCAACCCTAATAGCATATGTAGCACATTTTTATTTCGTTATGCGCACTTATTTACAAATGAATGTTAATTTATTTGTTTGTCAAAACCTGTGAAACTCACCAATATATTTATATATTGACGTTTTCCCTAACATATCTTTCAGGTAACTAAGAGTGTGAAGGCGTGCAATGGCTAGGGCGGGCAAAATAAAGACGAGACGGACTTTTGTTAGGGATTTACTAATATTTCCTATGGGATTGGGAAATAGTCGAAAATCCTTATTTTGTTAAAAACTACATCTTGGGACGTGTACCTAAACAAAATACTTTCCGCCGTCTAATGAATGTTTATTTTCTAAATTAGGTGTTTGTTTAATCTTGGCTATGAAACATTTCTCTTTCGTGTCCACGCCACGTGTTTCCGCCGTTGTCGTGGTGTGACAGAAATGGTATCAGAGCCAAGGTTATAGCGAACTAGTATTTTGCAAAAATCTAGACTATAACCGGTTTTTTGTTCGAAAGAGAAAAAATTATATTTTTTAAAAACAAACACGAAAAATATGTTAGAAAAGGGAGTCCCGAATCGCCTAGCCAAGCACGCCAAGGGAAGAAACAAAAAGTAGATGGTAAAATTTTGGAAGTATAGATGTTCTTGCTTAAGTTAATTAAATATTCATATATATATAGTACGGTACTTTTGCCAAGAAAGAAAATGTCTGCTTCTGAAGAATCCGAGTACATGTCTGACTCCGATAGCAGTGTTCAGATCGTGGAGAACGTTCCCAACGCCCCTGTGGTTGTGGTATTGAGTTCGGATGATGAGGTCGAGCCGGACGAGATGATGATCGACGGTGAGTATGAGGAGGATGAGGAGGAGGAGGAGGACCCTAGTGAGGAGGATGCGATGTCTGAGGCGTCAGTCACTTCCCCACCACTCGTCGCTCCCACACCCACATTCCATGTTTACCCTGTCCCTGCTGTTCGTACCTTCCCTTCGGGATTCTTTGATTCGGTCGCCCCATCTTCTCGTGTTGGGCCATCGGGTCAGGCTGGCCCGAGTGTGCCTGTCGTGTCTGAGGCTCCTATCGAGCCGATTCCTGCCCCTACTCTCGTGGCTCATGTCGAGCCTTTTCCTGTTGTTGTTGGTGAGGTGCGTGTAGCGCCTCATGGTGCATTAGTTTCGGATGACGAGGATGAGCCCTTAGAGGGTGATCATCCTGCTGTTATTCTGGAGGGCAGTCCTGCCCGCAGTAGCGAGCTTAGACGCGCTGGGATGCATGCCCATGCTACTGATAGTGATGATGCTTCCAGGGATGTTGTCCCTGCCAGCCCGAGGTGGAGGCACCACCTCACTCCCCTGTGTTGCCTGTTGTCGACCCAGTTGATGTCCCCGTCGCTCCTGTTATCTCTGTTGTCCCTGTTGCTCCCGTTCTCCCTGCTACCCTTGTGGTTCCCAGTGTACCCCTTGAGGCTGGTTTTTCCCAGCCAGCTCCTGTCATCCCTGGTGTCCCTGAGATGGTAGGTCCGTCTCAACCGGTTAGCTTCTCTCCCGGTCTGCCCCGTGAGGCGGCACGTATGCCTGCTTTTGCTGTTTCCTCTTTGCTCGCTCTTGAGCAAGACTTTTTGACCCTGACAGAGACGTTTTCTTCCACTGTCTCCCACGTTGATGCACAGATGCGGTCCATTTGGGCACGCATCATAGAGACGAACTCTATGCTGACTCACGTCACTGATGATCTACTTCGCGTGGATAGCTTACGTGGTCTTCCTTTTGGTAAGCATATGGATCGCGCCCAGTGAATCTATGATCACATTGCCGCTGTGGATGCAGCTATTCGACTCAACGCTCCACAGGACGCTCCTCGGCCTCCTTCGCAGCCTTAGTTGAGTTTCCAGTGGATGGTGGATCGTGGTAGCTGCTAGAGATAGTTGTAGTAGTGATGGATGTTGCTACCTATACCTCCCGATTCCATGATCTTTCTCGTTTGGTACCCCGCCTTGTGACTCCTGAGTCGAAGAAAATTGAGAGGTATCTTTATGGTTTAGCCCCTCAAATTCGTGGCATGGTGGCTTCCTCAAAGCCTGCTACTATACGTGAAGCGATTGATCTTGCCCTTAGCCTGACAGAGGATGCTATACGTATTGGCACACTGTCGAAAAAGGCTACTGATGGTAAAGTTTCTGAGATGAAAGTTTCTGAGGCTAAGAACACTGTGGTTGAAGGTCAGTCTTCTGATCGTAAAAGAAAGTTTTCAGGGAACAAGAACCACAACTCTTCTGGTAACAAATCTGGGTCTAATCGAAAAGGCAAAGGTTTTGTTGCCACTACTCAAAATGGCGGTAAAAGACAAAATTCCCAGGTAATGGTGGTGGAAACCAAACTTTTTGCTGGAAGTGCAAAAGGGTTGGTCATAGTGGTGAGAAATGCTATACAGGTACGCCGACGGTGCCTAGTGATAAGCGTCCGTGCTATGAATGTGGATCCACTGACCATTGGAGGAAGAATTGCCCAAAGCTCAGAAATCAAGCCCAGGGAAGAGCCTTTGTTATCGGTGCCGTGAAGCACGTCAGGATCCCAATGTTGTCACCGGTACGTTCCTCCTTAACAATCACTATGCTTCTATTCTATTCGATACCGGAGCCGATTTTAGTTTTGTGTCTATTGATTTCAAGCGCTCTCTTGGTTTAAAGACTAGTAGACTAGATACACCTTACTCCATAGAATTGGCGAACGGTAGAACTATAGAAACAAATGAAGTAGCAAAAGATTGTAAATTGGGTCTTTGTGGGCATGAGTTTAGTATTGATCTTCTACGGATCGTCTTGGGTAGTTTCGACGTCGTTATTGGTATGGATTGGTTGTCAACAAACCGTGCAGTCGTGGTATGCGACGAAAAGTTAATTCGAATCCTCTAGTGAACGATGAAGTTCTCTCTATTCAAGGGGAAAGGCGTGGAACGCCTTTGCGAATCATTACTTGCATGAAAGCCCAGAAGTGCTTGCGGAAAGGCTGTTATGCATTCTTAGCGCATGTTGTTGATAAGAAGTCCAAAGAGTGTAAGCTCGAAGATACTCCCGTGGTAAGGGATTTTCCTGAAGTTTTCCCTGAAGATTTGCCGGGATTGCCGCCTCCCCGACAAGTCCAGTTTCGTATTGATCTTGTTCCTGGAGCTGCTCCTGTGGCACGATCACCATATCGATCAGCTCCCTCCGAAATGCAAGAATTGTCCAACCAGTTGCAAGAATTGTTGGACAAAGGGTTCATTCGACCAAGCTTCTCACCTTGGGGAGCACCGGTCTTGTTCGTTAAAAAGAAAGATGGTACGTTTCGCATGTGTATCGACTATCGTGAGTTGAACAAACTTACCATCAAGAATCGTTATCCCTTGCCTAGAATCGATGATTTGTTTGACCAACTTCAAGGTTCTAGTTATTATTCAAAAATTGACCTAAGGTCGGGTATCATCAGTTGCGTATTCAGGAAGAAGATGTACCAAAGACTGCATTCCGAACTCGCTACGGTCACTATGAGTTTCTTGTCATGCCTTTTGGACTAACGAATGCTCCTGCTGTCTTCATGGATTTGATGAACCGGGTGTGCAAACCTTATTTGGACAAATTCGTGATCGTGTTCATTGATGATATTCTTATTTATTCACGAACCAAAAAGGAGCATGAAAATCACCTAAGGTTAATTCTTGAGCTCTTGCGGAAAGAAAAGTTGTATGCCAAATTCTCAAAGTGTGACTTTTGGATTCGAGAAGTCCACTTTTTGGGTCATGTTGTTAATGAGAAGGGTATACATGTCGATCCTGCAAAAATTGAAGCGATTAAAAATGGGAAGCACCAAAGACCCCTACCGAGGTGCGTCAATTTCTTGGTCTTGCGGGTTATTATAGAAGATTCATTGAGAATTTTTCTAAGATAGCACAATCGTTGACAATGTTAACCCAAAAAGACAAGAAGTTTGAATGGACCGATAAACAGGAGTCAGCTTTCCAATTGTTGAAGCAAAAGTTGTGTGATGCTCCAATTCTTTCCCTACCTGAAGGTTCGGAAGATTTCGTGGTATACTGTGATGCTTCGCATCAAGGCTTGGGTTGTGTATTAATGCAACGTGATAAAGTGATCGCTTATGCTTCCAGACAGTTGAAAGTGCATGAGAAAAATTATACGACACATGATCTGGAACTTGGTGCCGTGGTTTTTGCACTAAAGATATGGAGGCATTATCTCTATGGTACCAAATGCACAATCTTCACTGATCATAAGTCTTTGCAACATATCTTTGATCAAAAAGAGCTGAACATGAGGCAAAGACGTTGGGTGGAATTGTTAAATGATTATGATTGTGAAATTAAGTACCATCCTGGCAAGGCAAACGTTGTAGCGGATGCCTTAAGTCGGAAAGAAAGGGGCCAAGCCGTTACGTGTTCGTGCATTGGGCTTGACGATCCATACCAATTTGACCAATCGTATTCGTGAAGCCCAACGTAACGCGCTAAAGCCTGAAAACGTGAAGAAGGAAAATCTTCGCTGTATGGTTGATTCGTTGGTGTCTAAGACGGATGGAACTTTGTATTTTATGGATTGAGTTTGGGTACCTCTCTATGGTGGTCTGCGTGAGTTAGTTTTGGATGAAGCTCACAAGTCAAGGTATTCGGTTCATCCTGGAACTGATAAAATGTTCAAAGATCTGAAGGAATTTTATTGGTGGCCATACTTTAAACGGGACATTGCGGCCTATGTGGCTCGTTGTCTAACTTGTTCAAAAGTAAAAGCCGAGTATCAAAAACCATCTGGATTGCTCCAACAACCTGAAATTCCTGAATGGAAATGGGAGCAAATTTCTATGGATTTTATTACAAAGTTGCCCAAAACATCAAGTGGTCACGACACTATTTGGGTAATTGTTGATCGTTTAACAAAATCCGCTCATTTCTTGCCCATTCGTGAAACTGACAGAATGGGAAAATGGCTCGTTTGTACATCAAAGAAGTAGTATCTAGGCACGGAGTGCCTGTATCTATTATTTCGGATCGAGATAGCCGATTCACTTCAAGATTTTGGCGAACACTGCAACATGCTCTGGGTACTCGCTTAGATATGAGTACAGCATATCACCCTCAAACTGATGGTCAAAGTGAAAGGACTATTCAAACACTGGAGGACATGTTGCGGGCCTGTGCAGTTGATTTTGGTGGTAACTGGGATTCACATTTGCCTCTGGTTGAATTCTCATATAATAATAGTTATCATTCAAGTATTCAAGCTGCACCGTTCGAAGCTCTGTATGGGCGTAAGTGTAGATCTCCATTGTGTTGGGCAGAGGTTGGTGACAAGCAATTAACTGGACCAGAAATTATTCAAGAGACGACTGACAAGATCTTTCTGATAAAAGATCGTTTGAAAGCGGCTCGCGACCGACAGAAAAGCTATGCGGATAATAGGCGTAAGCCTCTAGAATTCGAAGTCGGTGATAAGGTCCTGTTGAAGGTTTCACCCTGGAAGGGTGTAGTTCGTTTTGGAAAGCGCGGGAAGCTAAATCCTAGATATGTTGGTCCTTTCGAAATCTTGGCTAGGATTGGTCCCGTTGCTTATAAGCTCAAGTTGCCTGAAGAGCTTAGTGGAGTACATGATACATTCCATGTATCTAATCTGAAAAAGTGTCTCTCGGATGAAACTTTGATCATTCCCGCTGATGAGATTCATGTTGACGATAAGCTTCATTTTATCGAAGAACCGATAGAAGTAACGGACTGGAAAGTTCAAAAGCTTAGGCGTAGCAGAATCAAGTTAGTGAAAGTGCGTTGGAACGCAAAGCGTGGACCAGAGTTCACATGGGAAAGGGAAGATCAAATGAAGCAGAAATATCCCGCCTTGTTTAAGAAAAATCCTCGAAAGAAGGGCTCATGCAGAGTTTCGCGGACGAAACTCCTTAAACAGGGGGAGAATGTGACGTTCGGCAAAATTAAGGTAAATCCGTACGTAATTAATATATGTAATTAACTGTTCTAAGCAAGAATTAATATCAATTAAGTATAATTGAGTATTCGGAAAATAGCGGAGTCCAATAATTGGCATAGGAATGCCTTAGTTTAATTAGAAGTGCGAAGGAATCGCATAAGAATAAACTAGTCCGAAACGGACGTTGGTGATTACCCGGCGATAATTAAATAACCGAAAACGATCCCGAATGCTCGGGATATAAAATAAAGGGTATTTTTATGAAATATAAAGTGTTTTTGAACCCCAAAACTATAAATGAAAACTCCGAATTAAAATTTCCCGGTAGCGAATAAAGCTTGCGTATCGCACCCGATACGCGTAAAATATATAATTTCACCCGGTAAGAGCCTAAATAACTTACCAATACTTAAACTAGGCTATGTTTAAGGGTAACTAGAATTTAATTATATATCTGGAATAGCTCGTAATAAGAACGCTCAAAAACCCGAAAAACCTTAACCGAATCGATTCAATTTCTAACTAAACAATGGCAAGATATTTTGGAAAGGCAATGGGGCCCACAAGGCCACCCTATGGTCGGCTCTCATGAGCCACCAAAGCCACCAAAATGTTGGATGCAAGTACATGTAATTATAGTGTTTAGCATGCCTTAACATATTTTATTTTTATAATCCTAAAATACACATTATAAACTCATGAATACACATGTTTCCATCACAAACAAACTCAAACAACCTTCATTTTGGCTGCTGATCAGCCGTGAGCTTTACACCCATTCCCACTTTGATTTCAAGTTCAAAAATCTCATAAATAATCACCATTCAAACCCATATTCAAGTGTGTTCAAGTGCTTTGGAGCTTAACCTTGGAAGACACACATAACCCCTTCATAATCTAGTGTTTTTGTGACTTCCCTAGCCTTGTGCTAGTAGTAAGTTTCATAAAACTCATCTTTTTTTTAAGTTTTATTTAATTATGTGCTTAACTTGAAAGTTGTTTTAGGGTGCTTTTAACCAAAGTTTTTAAACAAGGTTTTGTGTGTTTTATAAAAATGAAATGAAACGTTTACAAAGATGGTCATAAACATGAGTTTTGGGATGGTTGGTGATGTTATTTTGTTACAAAAATATTGTATGTTCTAGTATTTTTTTTAGAAGTTGTTTAGGATGAAAAACATAATATAACACCTAATACACCTAAAAATGGTTTTGATCATTATATTATGACTAATGGAACCATTTGAACATGAAATATTTGTAACAAAATGTAATGAAGCTAAAATCACAAAAATATAGTTGTAGACTTTAAAAATACAAGTATGACCAAATTGACTCCAAGACTTAAATCAAACATGTTAGTAGGCTTAAAATGACCATATGAGACTAATAAAAGTGTTGGATAGTGAAAAGAACACTTATTGTAAATTTTGACATGTTAAAGTTTACTAGTTTTAGTGGAAATTGTCATTTTTATAAGTCTTGGGAATAATATGTGACTTCTGTAAAGTTAGAAGTTTGGAAAGTAACTTTGGAAAGTCCATGGGTGTAAAATGTGATTTTAGAAACTTTATGTTGAAAAATGTAATTTTTGGAAAGTAAAGGTTAGTAATGAAAAGTTAGAATCCAAAAGGGGTGTTTTTGTAAAGTAAAGAAACTTATACAAAATATTTTATTTTGTAAAGATGATATTTTTATAAAATGTGTTTTATAAAAATATAAAGTTGCTACAAGTATTAGAAAATATAAACACTAATGTTGTTGTAAGAAAAATGGTAACTTAAATGACTTGGGATGTTTTATATTGTGAAAACCATGTGGGAATTAATATAAAATATGCACTTTTACATTTATGGGGATGTACAAGTGTTGTAAGAATTTTTAGGAATGAAACATCCAAGTTAACATATATATATATATATATGTATTTAAAAGTAGGAAAATGTGTAAACCGGCAAGAAGTATGATTTCCTACAAAATATATATAAGTTAAGAAATCGGGAAAGCGGACGTATGTTAATATGGCGAGCTATCGGACAAAAGTGTAAAATGAACAAAGTATAAATCGGACAAAAAGTAAATCGGACGGATAAGTATACAAGTATAACTTCCTACAAGATACGAGTATACGTTATTGCGGCGATTACGGACTAATTATTCAGAGTAAGAAAATAAGTATAATATTTTGTGAACAAAATATATGCAATGTTGATAAATGGTGAAAAATATACATAAACACTTTCCTAAGTGTTGGAAGTAAAATGGGAGAGTTTGTAAGAAATAAAATAAGTTAAGTATGTTAATATAAGTATATGTATACTTATGGGAAAAATAACTACTTAACATGAAATGAATCTCATTCGACAAGATCTTAGTATATTTATTTTTATGGGGAAATAAATATATAATAAAAGTGGGTCGAGTCGGAAGATATAACGAAATATTAATACAAGTTAGTAAATACATATTGATAAATATGTTTAAAAGATCATGACGTGTAAGGAAAACGGGCAATGATCGGGGTTCGCGATGACGAAACCAACTAACTTGGTAATTAATACCAACGGTTATATTATAAGATTAAGTGAAACTTGTAATGGGATAAATCATCACCAACGGACCTAAGAGTAGGGTATATTCCTAATTAAACAGAATATGTAAACGTGGTGTCGGGAGTTGGGGAAAGACAACTTGCCAGTAAGACACGCACTCTGAGACCAGTGCCTTATTAAATTAGGACACGTGTAGGTAGTCTCACATTGGACTTGGCAAAGACTATTTTCTGATTTCGTGACACGCTTGAGGTGAGTTTTCACGGCCCCTTTTCTGTTTTACTGTTTTTAAACTTGGGGAAAGATATGTAAGAAAGAATTAAATGTGCGATAACATGTAAAAGTATGAAATGGTACATAAGATGGGCACATGGGTAACGGTAAAGTCACATGGGACGTGAAGTCTCCGCAGTTAACTGTAACCATTTATACAAAGGGATGTAGCCGTAGAATATGGGAATAGTACTATTGGTTCTTGACGAGACCCACCCCGGTTGATTAGCGATCAACACGGAAGGACCACGGGGTGCGACGATATTCTAAATTAGTTGTTACCATGTAAACAACTTGCGGGGCAAAGTAAAATAGTCTGGTTTTGGTTACGGGCCTATGGGGATTCCATCGGTATTAGGACTTGCAACCCTAATAGCATATGTAGCACATTTCTTATTTCGTTATGCGCACTTATTTACAAATGAATGTTAATTTATTTGTTTGTCAAAACCTGTGAAACTCACCAATATATTTATATATTGACGTTTTCCCTAACATATCTTTCAGGTAACTAAGAGTGTGAAGGCGTGCAATGGCTAGGGCGGGCAAAATAAAGACGAGACGGACTTTTGTTAGGGATTTACTAATATTTCCTATGGGATTGGGAAATAGTCGAAAATCCTTATTTTGTTAAAAACTACATCTTGGGACGTGTACCTAAACAAAATACTTTCCGCCGTCTAATGAATGATTATTTTCTAAATTAGGTGTTTGTTTAATCTTGGCTATGAAACATTTCTCTTTCGTGTCCACGCCACGTGTTTCCGCCGTTGTCGTGGTGTGACAATTTTGGTTTTGGTTGAATTGTTTGTAGCTTGTGTTTATGTGGCTTAATTTTAAATCAAAGAGAGAGGGAGGGGGCCTCGAGATACATATTCAAACGGGGATGTTTCGTCAAGTGGAGGCGGGGTCTGAATATGCCCTGGCGGCCTGGCAAAACGTCGAATTAAACAGCCGTAATGGACTCAAGCCGTTTATAAAATGTATTAACCTGGCTCGAGTTTTGATCTGTTTAAGAAAAAAGAGTATCAAATGACTAAATGATTGTTTATGATCAGAAGACTCGTGGGAATATCTTGTCTGTACACATGAATCAGAGATCATCAGTCTATTTATGAGGGACTATCTAGGTTTGGATTGACTGCCAATTTGAAGACAGATCAAATGGATACACAGTTCCATCATTGTCATCGCCTTCAGCATCTTGTATCCTTGTTGCAACATTTTTCTTCACTTCACTGTCATCCGCTCAGCAGCATGATGCAAGCGTAACTGGCCTTCGTTATCCTTCTGGTTTCTCATATACTATACACAAACATCAATATATCCCAGAAACATGGTTTCTTAGTTTTTCTACACGCAACTGTATCTAACGAATACCTCTAGATTTATATCAGCAGTCCTGCTCGATAGTATTTCTGCAACATCAGTTTGGTCACAATCAACAGTCGCATGCAAAGGCATTTCTGAAATTTTTACAAGATAAGTGTGACAAGACTTGAAAGTAATGAGTTGGATAGGATATCAAATGGCAATACATCTGAGTAAGTTATACCTTCTTTAGCATAGTCATGTATAGCATCCAATTTACTGAAAATTAAAGATGATACATTACAACATTACTTCATGTGTATACAGGCAATTTTAGAACTTAAATGACATGGGTAGTTGAACATTTAATAAAAGGATGGGCGAAGAATCTTTAATCATTAATACTATCATACAAAAAGGCTAAAAGAATCTTACAACTCTTCCTCACGCTAATAGAGCTAAAATGAGGTCCCATTGGTGTAGTATCCTTATTGGATGTCTCATTATTACCTCCACCACTTCTCATCTGTACAAATTATTATATACAGTATATAAAAAAACAGATAATAAAGGTGACAAGTTCCATGACAAAAGAAATGAAAAGGTTCGGTTACATTTAATGGTCAAACGGATACAGTAAAAAATACTTAAAAGTTAAAAGAAAACAGGTAAAACGGGTCAAAACATGTAAACGGACCAATAGCATACTAAAGTTTTGTGTTACCTAATTTGTTAGATGAACATCCTAGATCACTTTCATAGTTGTTAATAGCAAATAGTGGACGATAGCGATGAAATAGCGGGCGTTATTTTTGTTTAGAAATGTATTATATCATTATATGTATCATCATCACATCATGCGTGTCCTTAGTTAACAAAAAAACTAAAATACGGTGTTTCTAATTTCTCTCTGTATATTAACAAAAAAACCTAAAATCCAGCTAGCATATATGCATAATCGATAGCTATTTATTTTAAATAATTATATTAACATTCACAATCATTAACTTAAAACTAATAAATAACTCGGAACAAAAAGAGTTTCGGCCAATGACTCGTAAACAAAAGATATCCGTTTTGATTTTTGACCCGTTACCCAAACCATTATCCATTTGGCCACTTTTAGGTTATTGAACTACATGAGAGAAAGAGTGATGATACTCACAGAAGTTGAACCATCAGCCCAACTAGGGTATAGCTGAGTAATAATTTCAAGATACTTGTGCATTGCTTCTTCTGAAGACATATCACCCAGTTTATGCCATGCATTCCTATCCCAAGATTCCCAGTAACACATAATTTAAACACATAATCCAGATTCCAACAACTAAACCAAAACATTCTTCTATATATTAAAGAGAAGCGACACATTAATGGCATCCCTTCACTCGAATTGGGGGGGGGGGGCTCAATTTTTTTTGATTGGTAGTGGCAAATCGGCGGGGGCCGGACTCAACCCACTCTCAATTTACCTACAAAAATCGCAAATTTCCACTACTGCGCCAAAAAAACAGGGGGGCAAGGCCCATCCCTAACCCTATAAAACCTTTGCCCTTGCAAACTAGGGAAGCAAACGAGCCGAGCTACTCTAGCTCAGGTTGAATAAAAGCTCGAAACGAGCCGAGCTTAAACGAACTCAAGCTCGAGCCTGAAAACAAGCTCGTTTAGTAAACAAGCATGAGCTTCGCTTCCCCCTGTTTACATAATTTTTAAATAACATAGTAAATATATTCAAATAATATAATGATTATTTATAATATCATTAAAAATAACTAAATTATTTATAAAATAATAATTATAATTAATATAAATTAACTATATAATATTAAATGCGCCGAGCCCAAACCAAGCTCGAGCTTTACTAACAAACCTCGAATGGAGCCAAGCTAGAGCTAGAGCTCGAGCTTGGGCTTGGCTCAGCTCGTTTGCACCCTAGTTCAAACTGTACCCACGGCAACGCAGAGTTTTTTCCTTAAGAGGTGTTGTTTAGAAATTTTATTTCCCAAGGGTGTAAACCACGTCAGTGGTAACTATGGTTCTAGTTGAAGTTAAAAGTTCGATAATATCAAAGAACAGAGGTTTTTATTATATTTTATACCACTTAGCTCGAGCAGTGATCTTAATAGCAGAAGGTTGAGGAAGCCTACAAACACCATCAGTAGCACCTTATACAATCCATACAGCTTCAACCTCATCTCATTCGAAACCTTCTTATTCACCGACCGATCAGCTGCAACCGCCGCCACAAACTCCGTAGCCTTACAAAACAAGTCATCTAACTCCGTCGTCTCCACACTTTCCAAATCATCATCATCAATATCATCTCCACCACTCACCACACTCTTCTTAGAAACCTCTGCTTTCGTTGCTAATTTGAGATGCTTTTCAGGTGAAACGACGTCGTTAGGGTTTGATCGGGATAAAGTGAAATTGTTATCAGTGGAAGAGAAGACGATGGAGAAAAGCTTAGCGAGAAAGAAGGAAACAATGAGACCGATGAGTATTGATTGAGTGTACTGTAGGCTGTCGGTTATCGCCATTAATGGTTGAAGAGAGCTTGAAGGAGATGATGAAGAAGACGTAACAGTGTTGCGTAACTCACAGCGCACGTGATTGAATTCAACAGGATTTCCGTCGGATTTCAAACTGATATTAATAACTTGAATAGAAAGATAACATTTATTGTTTTTTAATTGTTTTGTGAATTCTCTAACGTTTATATAGATGGTAAATTTATAGAAAATTGAAAATTCTATATTGGTACGACACCGAACTTACCCATCTCGAAAACCAGTAAAAATGAGTACCGGTAGTAAAAGTAATCAGTACGGTATGGTATTCCAAAATAAAAACTCTGATAAATAACATTTTGCACCGGATTAGTACTGAAATAAAAGTACTGATACAAAAAAACGCAAAATATGAATACCGAATTTGTAATGAAATTCAATTGGCAAAGTACGGTTTGATTCGTTACCGTAATTTTCCGTATAGTAACGAATTGGTCATCCCTAAATAAAGTATAATATTTTAGAGATGTCTTAGTACTGGTACCGTATTTTTCCGTACTCGTATGGTTATATGTTGTACAAACAATTTTATAAATATATAGTCACTATATGTGCGAATCTTAGTCAATGATCTATGTATTATTTTCTTTTTATAATTTTTTGGGTCCAAAAACGATATATCGTGATTTGATTTAGGTGATACGTAAAAAATGTCACAGGTGGTCGATAATGAAGAATCTAAGTGTCGTAAAGAAGATTAAAATCTTGAAGAAACGATAATGCATAAGTAGATGAAAGTTGTGTAATTTGTCTTGGTCAGATTGGGGTAATTTCTTGAACTTTTTTTATGTAATCTGTACCTTTCTACCACCTTGGTAATTCTTTTAACAAATTGATGTGGTTTAGAAAAAAAAAAGTATACAAGTTAACTAGAAAGCTTTAAGAATCTTAGAATCCTTTGGAGGTCACTTTCCAAGAATAAAGAAACCCGTATGAGTTATTGATATCCAAAATTGTATGGACTTAGTTTAATAGATGGGATTCTTCAAGAATTAATTTACAAGATAAGATTCACTAGGTATGGTTACTTTTCTCTACATGTATTATGTATACCTAAACACTTGAAATCAAGCTACAAGTTCTTCAAGGTCAACCTTCTCTCTCAAAATCTTCAATTAAAGCTTGGTTATTATCTTCATTAACTAGATAAAATGTAGCTTCTAATGGGAGAGTATAGATAAATGCACAATCAAGTTTCATGTATCGCGTGACTATATGTGAAATCATTATTACATAACCACAGAAATATAACACATTTGGGTACTTTCATGATATGATATCCTAAAAACTATGGTAACTATGTGTATCACCACATAAACAAATGGTATATAGTAGTCCGTACAGTTGAGCCGGTTGTTAACGAGGTTGAACAGGGTTTGGCTTGATTCACGACCAAACCATGACATAAGCTATGGTCTCGATGTGTTGATTAAGGTCTTGTAAGTTTTGAACATCTGCATGTATGGTCGATCCATGACTTGGTCATAAAATCGACCACAATTCTACTTGTACAACCTTTGTGTATATCTTAAGCAAACTAGAGACGGAGCAACTATATTGGATCTACAGTTGGTGTACCGCTCGATCATCCTTGATATTTCACTTTTATTTCCACTCACGTCTAAAGTCGGTTAGGATCAAATGTGATACATGTTTCTAACAAAATTTTCACAAAACCCGTAACTTATCAAAAGTTAAATAAAACCCTAAATATTTCAATAAGACATAGATCATTGTGTAAATTGGTTTTCAAAATAATCAAAATTATGTAACTTAAAATGGGAATGGGAGTTCCTGACTTCGTGATATGCCAAAAAAAATAACCATGTTATGGTTGGTGAGCGTAACACATTCAATAAAGATATTGTAAGTTGGGCTTTTTGATGATACATATAATAAATTATGTGACTAACTAGATTGATGCATTTAACACATATTAATATAAGAGTTGTGTGGTGTGTTTATTAATTTTTAACCCAACACGACACACTTGCATGGAGTAACAAATATCCCAAGCCTCGAGATATAAAAACGATATGTACTCATGATTTCTGATAGATAATACTAAAAATATACACTTTAAAAATACAAAATCATTAACTTATATAGAAATATCTTCATTATTAAAATAACAAGGCAGATACCGTAATGTGCACAACAAACGTTTACGAGTGTGATGTTAAAGTTCGACATGTTCTATAGTACAACATTGAAATGTAATCCTTCCTCCTTGTGATTGCTCTAGTATTTGCATCTTCCATAACCTGACAAAATTAATCAAAAAATAATAACCATCTAGTATTAAATAACTTCCATGCATGTTTTTAGTTAAGAAAAAACAAGCTTTAGTTATGAGTTATCTAAACAAGTATACTTATTAACATATTTTATGTTGTCAAAGATTCATACTTGGATTGCTAGGAGTTATGGTTCCGGTTCCCTTAAAGTCACAATCATAGACATGTCGTCCGGTGGCTTGATAATACACATTCATGGCATAGGTCGCGTGGGCGTGGACTGAGTTGGGATAAAAGCATCTCCCGCCCTCACTTATGGGTTGGCAATCAAATCCCAACCCACACACGTAGTCAATATTCGCTTGCAAAATCTTCTCAATAGCTCCGATTTTTGGAATACACCATGTTTTTCCTCCATTGGGTTTGGGTACCGGTGACCTCACTGGTACCCCTCTATCTGGGTTCCAATTTGACGGCGAAGTTGATTCAACCTATCAAAATAAAGCCCATATAATTTTTTTTAATGAAAAGCCCGTTACTTTAAATGGTAATCTGATTATAAAAGTTATAATAAAATAGTGTATTGGAAAATGTTACATTGTGTCTAAGGATGTCGACGTGATAGACAGGTGTCATATCGGGTTTGAAAAGCCCGAAGTTCCTCTCGGAAGTCGGGCCGGGCTTTAGATTTTCATTAAAGAGAGCAAAAATGTAAGTTTCAAATGTTTTATTTGGCATGAGTGGTGTGCCAACCCTGACATAACATGTTTGATCAAATTTCCATTGAATTCACGAGCACTCTCCGTATCAACATGGGCCTGGCCCGGATCGCCTTTCGATGGCCACCCAGTCTCGGCTATAACGATCTCTATGTCTTCAAAACCGAGCTGCTTCATAGCCGAATAAGTGGCATCCAATTGAGCATCTAACATGTTTGTGTACTTTTGGTTAGACATGTCATCAAACACACCTGAGTTGGGTCTAAACATGGCGTAGTCGAGTGTGTCCCCAGAGTATCCAAAGAATGGGTATGGATTAATCATGAATGGTGAGCCTGTTGCTTGTAAGAACCCCAACAACTGCTTGATCAAAGCTACATTCTCTTGTTTAAATCGCCCGGATGATGGTGGACTTGAAGATGCGAGAATGCCTAACGAATGTGGTGTCGAAACCTTAATTCTACGGTCAAGATCAAGCCCAACTAGAGCCACATGGAGTGTCTGCATAGCTAGAACGAGGTTAGAGGCTATTGAGTGATCAGTGGTCGAAAGTACCTCGTTTCCAACGACAATACGGACTATGTTGGTGGCTGGAACATGAGGGGCAATGTTTGTTTTGACCCATTGTTGGGAGTACTTGAGGTGTGCTAGATGTGGGATTAAATTGTTTGGGACCGCGACAGTGACTTGGATTCCAGTGTGAGCAAAGGCTTGTAGGATTTCTGGGTTCGCGTCGTAGATCTTGACACGGTTGATAATGGTGTTATCAAGGAGGAAGCGTGCTACTTGTGATGGCGGTGGTAAATTATCAGCCACTGTGCCATAGTTTACACCGATGTTTCCTTCGACTACTCCTGGGACAAGAAACAATACACTTTGTATCATGTTTTGCTTATTATTTTTAACTAATAGTAACGGTTACATATTATGATATTAAGAACATTTAGAGAAGTAATTCATAAACTTAAAAAGTCAACTAGTAACAAAAATAAGAAGATAATTGATCAAATGAAAGATAAATACCCTATGAGAAACAATATTATTAAACCATGTAGCAAATTTCTGTTCATGATTTTTAAAGTTAGTAAACTAGTATTTCATGAATTTTTTCATTATTGACTTGTTCAAACTAAAGTGTAATGGTTTAAATATTATTGTTTGTGGACTTTGTTTTTGCATGTATTAATATTCTTTTAACTTAGTATATTTAATCTAACATTACTTTTATAAAGTCTATGGATTTTGTCATGTGAAAAAATGGTTTTGTTCATACTAATTAGATGCACTTATCTTGAAAAAAGTATATGTATTTTAAGAGAGATATAGTTACTAAAATTTTAAAAAGTAAATAACTAAATCATGTAAAAATAAAGTCTATAAAACAATTTTGTTACTATAAATTAAAAGTGACAATGAGTTGGAAAAAAGAAAAGACAAAAGGAAAAGGATTAAGGAAAATGATTTACTACAAATAAACAAAAATTAATATGTAATCATGAAGAAAATGAGTATATGACATACCTTGGATGAGAAATGATATGAGAGCAAATGCATAAATAAAGGTTTTCTCCATTTGGGCCAGATGAAAATAAAAAGATGAATGAAGAGTATGGTTAGATTGATTTATTTATAAATTTTAAAGGAGATGCTTTTCTTTAGTATATTTGCAAAGTTAATTAGTAGGCAAACATCTTTTCATTTCTTAAATCAAACTTTATCTCCATATATGGTATCTATGCCTTGCCCTCATCTTAAAACCTTAACACAAATTTCTTCCTCAATGGGTTTGTGTTTTCTACCTTTAAATACACTGCATAATCTGTTGGATCATCTTAAACCATGATAACACAATATTGCATTCATTAGCGAATCGGATTCGAAAAAACTACAATTAAAATAGAATTGAATTCGAATTTGGTTTATCGAAAAAACTACAATTTCAACTACAAGTCAGGTTAGAGACTAGTGCGAATTCAGGTTTCAATTATCGAATCGAGTTAAAACCTTTTGAGTATCTAGCCAAACTAACCCGAAAATCCGAATTAAATACCCCTAACTCGAAAACCGATTCAATTATCTCTAATAAAGTTCTAACCAAATGAATAACTAGTATTATACCCGTCCGCTGAGACGGGTTTTCAAAATTTACAGCATTCAAACTATATGTGTACATTAAAGATCATGATAACGTCTTGTCAAACTGTGATTAGTAGGTGCAGAAGTTGGTTAGTTAGTTTACTTACATGTTACGCAAGGTTTTTTTATTTAGTAGGCACAACTTTTTATATATTGCCCATAATAACTTTAATGTCTGATGTTTACTAAAAAATCAATACTAAATGTCAAGACATATAAAGTGAACATCTAAATCAACCAAATATATAACCAACCATTGATAGGAAGAAAAAAGAAGTCTTAATGTTTAACAAAACTAAAATAATTGGTGACACAAAAGTCTTGGTGTACACAATCCCTTGTAACATGTTAAATCAAACCAAAGAATAGTAGCAATCTTCCACATTTATAGTCATGTCTAATTCATTAGCATCTTTGGAATTTGACCCTATAATAATTTTACCAGTACTAAACATGTATAAAATGGTGTACCCTAAAAGAATAGGCTAAATAAGATGGAAAACCCATAATTCTGTCTAACCCTCGTCTTCAATCCTCCATAAGTCAACAATATAAGAATCTATCCCAAGAGTAAGAAACATATGAAACTCGTTACATACATCTTTTGGTTTTGAGTTTTTTTTTTTTGTGATTAAATCTGATTGAATACTTACAATTGTGTTTATGTGTTTAGTCTTCAAATTTATTTGTTTGTTAAAATTGTGGTTTAAATGATAAAGAAAAAACATTCAATTTTTTTTTATAAAATAAATGTAGTTTTACTATATACTTATAGTAGCATTTAGCATTTGTATTTTATCATAAAAGTTTTCATTTTTGGAAGAATGCTATCTTTATGTTTATGTTTTCTTTGGAAAGCTTTAGCTGACTGAAAAGTTTAAATTGTGATTATATAACTGCATATTATGATTTTATTTGCACGATATTTATCTTTGCTAGAACGGTTATAAGTATTCATATTTATAGTGTAAAGGGTTTAGTGTATACGAACGGCCAAACTTAGACTACCAGATTAGAGTACACAATAAAAACTTAGGCTACCAAGGTATAGTAGACAATAAAAAAACAACTTTTGTTTACAAAATAATAGCGAATATGAAAGTAAACAAACTACTCATAATAAGGAGATGTGGTCAATCAATAAAACATGGAATTTATTGAATTATCAGAATTAACAGAACGGATTGTAAATGAGGAACACTTTTAATGAGAGAAATAAATCATGTAGTTCATACAAGATCTATTTATAATCAAACAACTAAATGAGTTACGACTAATGTCACATTGATAGTGACAGCCAATAAACTTATAACTGAAGATATTTTTTTTTGAACATTAACTTTCATTCAAACGATGAGCACGACTTGGAATTGAAGACCGCTCAAAAGAAAACCATTACACCATATACAAGGGATTCAAAACCCAATCTTTTCACACTAAATCTTAAATCTAGAACGATTTTTCAACCATAAAATCGACTTAGATTTAACGTTTGCCACAATTTCTTGAATCTTAGCTTGTTTTTTATTGAAAATCTTGTCGTTTCGCGCCTTCCATATGACCCACATAGTAACCAACATAATCCCCGCGTATTTCTGCTCCCCTGCACAGCTTTGTGTATCGACAAAACATTACTAACCTGAAATGCAAAAAGCGGATCAATTGTGCACCACCTGCCAACTAACGTCCAAAGCCATTTGTAAAACTGCAACCTGTGTATAAATGGACTGCAGGTTCATCTGCAAACTCACAGAAGCTACAAACGCTGCTGCCACATTAACATTTCTTTTCAAAAGAGCCAGATGCGTCGGTATTTTGTCCTTTTTGGCTCGCCAGGCATGTATATTACACTTCAACGAAACCCACGTGGTGCATAGGAAAAGCTTTATGAAATTCTTGGTAAGAAGCCCTAACGATTTTTCCTTTCGGTTTTCAGTTACACTACCCGATTTAGACAACCTTAAGTCTTATGCATTGAATCAAGATCTGATTTTTCTTGTAAAGAAACACTATGACTAGAAATTCTTTCATCTTCCTCATCATTAGAAACCTTACAAAAAAAAAAAAAAAAAAAACCTGACTTTAGTTTTCTAATTCTTCATGAACAAAGTTGTCAATCCACAATAAAATTACCTTTCCAGATTTAACATCAATCTGGCCATCATTATTCCTAAAACCTTCTTCCGGTAACACCATTAAACATAATAATAATGAACAAATGGATCTAAATTCTAAAGTCTAAACATATTATTATTTATATAAAATTATGGAGATCCACCGACCCTGCGGAAGGGAGATCCACCCTGCGACCAGCAGATCTGCTTGTCTTCGGTTGGGAGAGGGGGAAACATGCTTGCGTAGACCTCACAGGGGTATCTCCTTTGGTTGGGTTAAGGGAAACAGGGTTTGTAGCTGGGCAAGCATCGAGAAAGGCGGAATCGAAGAAAGTAGATAAGCATGCTAAAGCTTGTGCAGAGAACCAACATGTCTTTATCCCTTTGGCCTTTGATACCTTTGGCTCCCTAGCACCAGAAGCTATTCGTTTCTTGACTAGGGTGCAACGGGTCGTCCAAAGTAATAGTTCATCTCCAGGGGGGCAAGGATTTGTCTTTAGTAGACTAGGGTTCGCAATTCAGAAAGGGGTGGCAGCGCAGCTTGTTGCCCGTCTACCTTCTATTGTAATGTAAATTTCGTAAAAAAAAAAAAAAAAAAAAAAAAAAAAAAAAAAAAAAAAATTATGCAAATGAAACATTACTAGTCACCTTTAGCTGCTCTAAAGCTTTTAGTATCACCACCAATCCATTCCAATGATACGTGTTTTTCGCCTTCCTCACAAGAACCTAAATAATTTAAAAAAATATCACAACATCAGATCTAACAATTTTTCAAATTTATCAACAAAATTGAAAATAATAACGAAGAAACAAAATCTTACGCAACGCTTTCCAAAACATTAACAATATCATAAATCCACCATCTCTCAACACCTAATAAAAATATACAAAAACATAACATCAACAAAAAGACCTTCAACATTGATGTACAATCCATCACCCCCACACACAATTCTTAAAAAAAAAAAACGTAACGACATTTCAACCCATTATAAAATTACCTAGTCTTGAAGCTGCATCATCCAATCCAACAGTGTCAATACCATCTCGATTATACAAACCCAAAAAACTATACAACAAACACATATAAAATAAAACTATACAACTAACACATATAAAATAAAAATCAATACCCAATGCATAATATGTTAATTAATGCAGCAAATACAAGAACTTGCACCACTATTGGTTAGAATAAAAATGGGTGTAAACGGACATATGGATGCTTCTCCGTATTGTGATAAAAAAAACAAAACAACTCAAATCATTGGATTAATTACCATATAGATATATATATAGAAGAAATGAATGAATCCATTGAAGAGATGAGATTAGTTTAGATTAAACTTACAATGATGTTGAGAAATTAGATAGGAGAGAATGTAGTCAAGTGGAAATTAGATGTGCAGGTTGGATTGTTACTTGTTACCATGGAAAGACTGAATTATATAGGGAGCTAACTTCCTAACGAGTGGGGGAGTTGGGGCCTATTATTTAGGAAAATAGTGGGGGAGTTTGGAAGTTACTCAGCGAGAAAATGGGATAATTAAGTAACTCCAATGGTAAAAGAAAACTGCCAAATTTGAGAAATAACTACCTAATTAATACGGTCAGGATTTAATCTCAGTCATAACCGTTTTGATCTGATAGTGCAGATTTTGCCAAAAACGGTTGAAAATGTAAAAATTGGCGGTTACTTGTGAGATGAACAATAGTATAACTAGTAGTATGCCCGCGCGATGCGGCGGGGAGCACAACTACTTTTAGGGTATGCATAATTTGGTTCAATTCAGTTATTAGCCTTAACCAAAACCAAAGTCAACGGTTAAATAATCTTATTTACCGATTGGTTAATTAGTTCGGTTAATGGTCTAACAATTTTTTTAAAATTATTAACGTATGAAAAAAATATGACCGTTTAAAAATCGTGAGGTAGTTTCCTTAAAACAAGGAAAACATGTAACTATTATTTTTCGTCTAATTCGGTTGGGTTTTCGTTTCAGTTATTACTTAAACCTACCATATCATTTTTTATATAAAATACTACACCAATACTATACTCAAATTAAAAAGAATAAAATGTTCGTTTATATGGTATAGTAATATTAAGAAAATATTCACGCATGAAAAAGTTATGAACGTTTAAAAATCATGGGGGTAGTTGGTTAAATTAATGGTGCAAAAGTGTAATTACTATTTAAATAAAAAAAAAGTTGAGTAAAGATGGAGGGGCACATGTGTAAGTATTTTTTAAAATACACGTTTGCCTTAAAAAAAGTAGTTAATATCTGCATTGTGTTTTGTACTCTAATCAATATACTTGTAAAACTTGAATTTTAAGAGACCATTGGGAAATGTATTATATTAAAGTTTAGATTATTTCAGTTCGTTTTCGTTTTTTTCCTTTGTTTTCGTTTCGGTTATTGCTTAACCATAACATATAATTTTTTAAAAATTAAAAAACTATAGCAATACTATACTCAAATTAAAGAGAATAAAATGCTCTTTTATACGGCGTAATAATATTAAAAAAATAATATCGTCTGAAAAAATTATGAACGTTTAAAAATCGTGGGGGTAGGTGGTTAAAATAATGGTGCAAAAGTGTAATTACTATTTAAATAAACAGAAATTGAGTAAAGTTGATGGGTCAAATATGTAAATAATGTATAAAATTATAATATAGTATAGATAGATAAGGGCGGAAACTGTAACTAATAAGGGGTATATGTGTAAGTTATGTTTGAAAAGATATAAATGCCCTTAAAAAGTAGTTACTACATGCATTATGTGTTGTACTTTAAGCATTTATTACAGTACTACTTAAAAATTAAGAGGTCCTTGTGAAATGCTTTATAAGATAGTATAGATAAAATTTGAACATTTGGATTCAAACATAATATAAACAGTTATTATATTTCTTGCATAATAACACTGCTCTCCATTTTTTTGAACCAAGGAGTTCCACATGTATACAACAAAAATTCACCCCAACTTACATAAAAATACAAGATTATACATCACCGATTAATAAAAAGGCCATAAATCTTTTTAATTTCGACACCCGAGTTCGGCTCTTGAGTCTTCACTAATAGTTTTATTTACACACAACTTTTGAAGGTCGATATACCCGATAATCGTGTCCTCAAACACTACATCTTGCAGTTGAGCTTCTTCAAATGTGGAACCCGATAGTACAGTGTTTTTAAATGATGCTCCTTGAAGGTTAGCCTTCCCAAAGTTGACTCGATCAAGAACTGCATTTGTAAAATCCGTACCTGCATAACCACAATATGATATTAAAAACCATATAATGGGTGGCACAAAGATAATCGTCTGGTTATATTCTCCTCTAGCAGAGGTCTCGGGAATCCAGTTCTCCTGGTTTTCTGCCTTAGCCCTTTGAAGGTCATATCTACAATGTAAGGTTTTCCTAACGAGTTCTCATGATAAATAAGTTATTGCGGTTTTATTATATGGAAAATAAGTGAATAAGAGTGGATGAAGTTGGTTACCTTTGAAGCTAGCGCCAACAGCATATGCTTTGGACATAACAACCTCAGACATATCAGCACCATCAAATTTGGCACCAGACATAAGTGCAGCTGCTAAAGACTTCCCTTTAAGGTTTGTTTTATCATTAGTGTAATCACAAAAACGGAGATCAATCGCTTTATCATACACACCATTAGCTTGACCTATCGTGTTTCCAACAAATGCACGTGCACATCGGTCTGGGTCTGTGGACAAAGGAGGCAACCTCTGCAAATTGAGTATGAATGAGAAGTTGGTTTTATTGGTCCATGGATTACTGACAAGTGTCAAATAGGTGGATGATCAGGAAGATGATCAAAACGAGTTAGCATTTCTCATTCTACGAATCCGTTTTATTACAGTTGATTATATGATTTCGTATGCAACCACATAGTCACTTTCAAAGCACACATCAAAACACTACTGAACCTGAATTTGTCACTATGATCATAGAAAGTAAAAACACGAGACACCATTCGTCTTTAAGGTGATAAAGGTATATAAGTTTGAACCTGATTAGCAGCAATTACTGGTGAAGTGGTAGTCAGAGCCAAGACAGCAAGAACGCCACACGCCACATTCTTTAGTTCCTTGAACTGACATGAGTTTTCTTTAGAAGTGGAGACACAACTATTTGTGTTAGCTGAACCCACAGATAAGAGAATAATTTGTCAACATTGGTCATCCAAAAGAAATACTAAAAGCATTCAGTCATGAGGCAGGTTTCTCAGTGTTTCAAACAATGTTAAAGTAATAATTTCCTATAAATCTTTTTAAGTTCTATAATTATAATTAGCTCAAATGGCAAACTTGAATGCACCATTACATTACTAAAGGTCATTAGACATAAACTTGAGAATGTTAGACCATCCGTAGTGGCCATGTGAATGAAAAGTATTGCCTACTACGCAACACCTCAGCGCCACATAAGCAAAGGGGGAAACCACACTCACGTGGATGAAGGGGTGTGGGTGTGGAGCATTTTGTAATAATTACCTAATAACCTAAATACAATTCTTAAATATACAAATATATTTCTTGACTCCTGATTGGATGAGAACATGAGTAATGGAGCATACTGCCACCATGTATGGTCTTATTGTTGCCAAAGCATAGTTGTTTAAAACCACCGCCTCTTACGCCCAAGCCCATTTATCAAACAAGGCGATTCAATTGCGCTTTAATTCTCCTGGTGATGATTTAGGCGCAGATTCCGGCAAGGTTCCCAACTTCAGACAAATTCTCTAAATTATGGTTAGATTCGAGCCAGATTTCTACTTTTATTAAAGGAAAACTACTTTTATACACTAATATTTTAGAACTTTTGATACTAATTAGATATTTTTTTAGTGAAAATTTAACTTTATTTTCAAATAAAAAAAAACATTACAAATTACATCAAGATAGCGGGAAGGCGGGCAACAAGCTGCGCCGCCACCCTTTTTCAATGGCTTTTGTTTATTTTATTTGAAACCAAGATGTCCGAAATTACAAAATCTACATACTGAAGTATCAATTAACTAATCAAATAACAACATTGTATTGACCGAATGGAGGGTACAATAAAGAGAGAAACAAACCGGAGCAGTTGAGGCGGACGGAAGGATGAATGTGAACGGCGGCGACACGGTGGCGATTCACGGCGGAAGAGAGGCCGGGAGAAGAAAGGGAAAGTGTCGCCATTTTTGAAGCTTCAAAATGCGTTGATTTGATACAAGATTGTATTATCCATCCGTCAGGGATCTCTTCTGGATTATGCTCATATCTTTTTCTGACGTGGCTTTTCACATCCTTTTCTTACAAAATAAATTATCAATTCCAAATATAAGTTTTCAAAAAAAAGTAAGGGTAGAGGGTGTGGTTACGGGTACCAGTCGGGTACCACCCTACCCGATTGGCTACACCGCCCATAGTAGCTCACATAAGGTGGTTCGGGTATGATCTTCGGGCTATGCTAACAGAATCGGGTGTGTGTTGCAGATGAGATGTGTTTGTTGGGTAACTCTATCGGGTGGGGTGTGCGGGTACCTCTTAGACACTACACTGGATGCCTGAGTTGGTGGCATCAATAGTCAAAAGATGTTTATAAGAGCTCATAACATTTAATTTTACAATTATTTTTAACACATTAAACAGAAAACATATAAAAAAAATTCTTAATGTTAGAATGTTAGTTCTTATCTAACGATTTTTTTGTGCATCCACTCTAGAATGAGAATCATAATACGTTAGCTAGTGGGTATAAAACATAGAGTAGTAAAAGTTTATATATGTATTGAACTAGTTTTTTTACCCATTGCGCATAGCGGCGGCGTACGCAACATGATAACGTATAGACTATAATCAACCAGACTCGTTTTCAAACTAAATTTATGTTGAAACGTATGATAATTCAAATTTATGTCGTCGAATCTAAACGTATTAAATTTGACCGATTTGTTTCCAAAAGTTTTTTACGTCAAAACGTACATGAAAGACATTTATGTTTGACCCGACTCGTTTTCAAACAAAAATTACTTTAAAGCGTAGATGAACTCGAAGTTATACAAACACGTCCATAAAAAATAAAAATGTAATTATAATAGTAAAAAGAAATGTATTTGGAACTCTGAATGAGTATTTTTTAACAAACTAATGATAATACTTGATACCCACAGACATATCGCGATACCTGACGAGTAAATATTAGATAAATACTCGACGAATATTAGACCTAGTATAGAATACGGGTTTGCAACCGTATATGAATATAAAATTACCAATACCCAGCCCAAACGCGACCTATTATAAGCAATATCTAGAGTGTAAACAAATCAAATACAAAGCCCTCTAAGAGGGTGTTTGGGATTGTGTTTGAATATGATTTTTAGATTATTGCGTTTTCAAAACGCAGATAATCAGTTTTTAGTGTTTGGATTGCATTTTGAAAACGCAAATAATCAGTTTTTTAGGCTACTAAAACGCAATAATCTATAAGTAACTCCACCATTACTTTTTCAAAACACATAATCCGTTTTCAATAATCAATCTCAAACACCCCTTAAATGCAATGCAATGCAACTTAATTTTGAACATAGAAATAGTCAAAATAATTCAGTTTTGAATATTAAAACACCCTTTTAAAAACAAGTTAGCTGTGAACTTGAACGTGGCACAGAATCCCCCAATACATTATCCCTCTTCCTTTTCAATCCTAGGGCTTGCTCATCAACCCTATTCCATTCCAATTCAATCAAACCAGATCACCTACCCTCGTATAAATAAACATGGAGAATTCAAGCATCATATCCTACGAAAAGCTTGAAGGAATCGCTACATGGGTCGGCACCAACGTCGCATCAGCCTTCTTCGCATCTCTTGATCGCTTCTCCTGCGTCAACGTCACCACCTCCGATTCCGACGACGAGAACGATAACGAACAAGAAGCTAAAGATCATCCCCTCATTTTATCCAATCTCCCTGCTTCTGATAGTTCCGTACACACTACCACCACCACCACCTCTGTTGAAGCTCTCCCTGTTTAATTCGTCTCTTATTTGGTGATTCTTGTTTTGTTGGTTTAATGTTTCGTATCATCGAGTTTATGTGAATTGTGTCATTGTGATGTTACTGTTGGTTCAGAATTTTGTTGGTTTTATGTTTGTGTGTCAATTTGTTTATGTTGATGACTGTTATGGACTCGCATTGCGTGATGCAATCTCATATTATGCCCACATTTTAAAACCAAGTTACTTATTTTTTTTTTTAATTTAGCCCTTAGGTTAGAAACGATCTGATCCGTCCGTCCTAGACTGATGGAACAATCAACAAATTACAATTCCCTGCTTGTGCCTATTATATGAGCTTTGGCTAGAAGATCTAAAGAATTTGTGTCTAGATTCACATAATGGGCTATAAGATGGAAGAGTTTGATTATACTGTAACCTATTAAACTGGTTTGTTGTCTTAACACCTTGAAAGCCATGTGTATAATGTACCGTGCGGTTTAACTAGTACTACTGGTTAGCTAACAGGGTATTAGTGAGGCTATGTTTTCCCTAATGGGTTCTCATCGTCAAGAAATAAAGGTTGA
Source organism: Ambrosia x helenae (assembly GCA_030844895.1). Taxonomy (NCBI): domain Eukaryota; kingdom Viridiplantae; phylum Streptophyta; class Magnoliopsida; order Asterales; family Asteraceae; genus Ambrosia; species Ambrosia x helenae. The sequence continues at coordinate 36,214 of JAUTDX010000861.1, forward strand.
CGGATGAATAGGTTATAGTGGTTTTATTATAATGTGAAAGAAAAGGAGTGAAAGGTGTTAGTTAGTTAGTTAGTTAGCTTTGGACATAACAATCTCAGACATACAGTAGTCGAGTACCATCAAATTTGGCATCAGATCTAAGTGCAGCTGCTAAAGGCTTCGCCTTAAGGTTTGTTTTATCATTACTTCATTAGTGTAATCACAGAAGCGGAGATTGATTGCTTTATTATATAAACCATTAGCTTTACCTGTTGTGTTTCTAACAAATGCATGTGGACATCGGTTAGGGTCTGTGGACAAAGGAGGCAACCTCTGCAAATTGAGTATGTGATAAGGAATTAGAAATGTGTTAAAAGTCTAAGAGGCGAAGAGGGTGTTTTAGTATGAGTTTTGGAACTAATTATCATCCTCCTTATAGGTGCATAGGTGCATGGGTTACTGACATTTGTCAAATATGTTACAATTAGGAAGATAATCACAAAAACTTATTATTGGTCGCTTGCGAATTTGTTCTATTAATTTACAGCTTATTATGTGATATTGTATTCAATCACATAATCACTTTCAAAGCACACATCCAAACATCGATTTTGTCTCTATGATTGCAGAAAGTAAAATCAGTACGCTATTTAGTCGTTTACATGCTAAATGTAGATAATTTGAACCTGATTAGCTGCAATTATCGGCGAAGTGGTAGTCCGAGCCAAGACAGCAAGAACGCCACACGCTAGATTCAGAAATGTAGACTGTAGACAACTATTTCTATAAGCTGCCACCAGAAATGAACCCGCAGATTAGAGACTAATTCGACAACATTTAACTTTGGTTAAACACAAGATATACTAAAAGCATTCAGCCATGAGGTCATTAGGCTTAAACTTTTTTTATATACGTAAATCTTTTAAGCTTTTTAAATATCTCGAACAACAAACTTTAATGTACCAATACCAGAGATCATTAGGCATAAACTTGAGAATCTTATCATGATATTGCTGCCTAAAGTAGAAGCCAAGTTGGATACATACTGCAGTGTTATCTTTGCTGAAAAGTTTTCATTGTACGGTCATCAAGTTGTTGATTCTTGACTTGTTGTCATGAGTCATCACACAACTCAACACAGTACTGATTTGGGCTCACAAGATTCTTATATAAAATGACACTCTTATAAAGCCAATAATTTTAGACATTATGGTGTTGCTTTTAGATTCAAGCATTATGTTGTAAATTGTTTGATGATGAAACACCCTAGAAAATATGGAGCACTGTTATTTTTTATAACAAGTAGGTATAAAACACAAAGTAACATATCGCGTTGAATGTCTACTTGTTGGTGGATAATCATGTTAACTGAATATACACGGGTTTATCATGTTGGTGGATAAATCTATTGTAGCACACCTCGAAAAGTTTATCATGAAAGCTATTTTAGGGGTGTCGTAAGGCTTAAGTGAATACCGTATGCCTAAGATACCTGAGTTGATCAAATGCATTGTATGCCCATTGTAGGACAGACAAAAATAAAGAAAGGGGCCATAATTCTATGTATTGTATGTCCCTTACCTGGCCAAGTTACATTCAACTAACATTTCAATTTTCTAATTTCAGTTGTGGATTTAAAAAAATAAATACACAATGCACACATAATTTTTTGTCTAATACAAAGTATTCCAATCCTTTAATACGCTAAGAGTTAAGTTCCTTTTTAATCCTTGTGGTTTGCTCAAAAAATCTATTTCAGTCCAAAGGATTTTTTTTGTCTTTTTTAATCCAATAGTTTAGGTTTGGTATCTATTTTGGTCCATTCCACTAACTCATCCATTTTCTTTTTCCCTTTTAATCCAATAGTTTAGGTTTGGTATCTATTTTGGTCCATTCCACTAACCTCATCTATTTTCTTTGTTAATTTCTTAAGAAAAGACCAAAAGGCCCTTATAATTAAAAAATAATATATAAAAACCCTAAATTCTATTCTACAACATTTATATATAAACCCGATTATATTAAAGTTAATCATATTTTATGGTTATCTCGGAAGAAGAAACCGGGTGGATATTTCACATCTTCTGTCACTCTCACCTCCCTAAAATTCCGACCGATTTTGAACTCATTAACTTAAATGGAAAACCACAAACGATGTGACGGTTTTGAACTCATAGAAATTTATGTGTTTTTTTTATCATACGCTAGTAAATTATTGATATTTCAAATTTTCCACCTCTATTAATTTTTTCCATTAATCACCTCAAATTTTCTAGTTGTTAATCCATCACACAAACTGAAATACAGAAGAACCAATACTAAACATGCGTTTCTTTGCCGATTAATTTGTCGTTCTTGATTTAGACATCTAGTATTTGTTGTGTATACGTAAACAAGGGGATCCAGATCAAACAAAAAAATAAACAAATTTGAGCGAAAGAACTTTAATGGCAACTACTAATTCGCAGTATAAGCTAACAAACAACAACAATCTCCATCATTAAGTACAATTGTATAAATACAAAAATCGGTCGGAATTTTAGGGAGGTGAGAGTGACAGAAGATGTGAAATATCCACCCGGTTTCTTCTTCCGAGATAACCATAAAATATGATTAACTTTAATATAATCGGGTTTATATATTAATGTTGTAAAATAGAATTTGGGGGTTTTATATATTATTTTTTAATTATAAGGGCATTTTGGTCTTTTCTTAAGAAATTAACAAAGAAAGTAGATGAGGTTAGTGGAATGGACCAAAATAGATATCAAACCTAAACTATTGGATTAAAAAGGAAAAAGAAAATGGATGAGTTAGTGGAATGGACCAAAATAGATACCAAACTTGAACTATTGGATTAAAAAAGACAAAAAAAATCTTTTGGACTGAAACCGATTTTTTGAGCAAACCACAAGGACTGAAAAGAAACTTAACTCATACGCTAATTATACGAGTTTTCAATTCATGATAAGTTACACTCATGGGCGTGAATTTCATCTGACCATATATATATATATATATATATATATAGGGAAAGGATAAATTGAAAACCCTCCCCAGTTAAGAAAACTATGAAAACTCGGTATTAACCATTGATTGATATAGATGAGTGGCATAGATTAAATCTGCATAAAGTTATATAACCTTTTTAATTTTATAATAAATAAAAGTACAATAAGGGTATTTAAGTAAAAATACATTTCATTCATATCACTTCTCATCTGATTTCAGTATTCACTTTTTAGCATCTTCTCTCTCTTAGATATATCTTTTCTTTATCTTGTTGGTCCTTTTCTCTCTTTTCACGGTCTGTGGGTAACAAAAAATCTGTAATTATGTAATTATCATGTTACATGTAGAAACTAATTTTTTTTTTTTTGTAACTTACATAATAAAATCAACACAACATTATGTAACTGTTATGTTATATATATAACTAACAAAGTGTTTGTAACTATGTAATTATCGTTTTACATATATCACTAATAAATATTTGTAACTTGCATAATAAATCCAACATTGTGAATTGTTACACAATAATAAATCCTTTTTAGGATTTTATAAATGTATTAATAATATGTTAGGTATGTGGTGGAGGTAAATGTGTTAGTGGTATGTTAATAGAACGTTACATATTTGACCAAGATCATAAAAATAGCAAAGAAAGATGAAGTTGTGTGGTGGAAGTAAAACTACCAAATTTAAGTAGCAAATAACATATTACAACTCATAATTATATGTCATGGTAGTGGATCATATTATGTAAAACTAACATGTAACCTAAAATCATGTGACAGAGTGGATGATATTATATAAAAAAAACCATGTAACCCAAAATCATCTTACCAAATTCAACACAAAACTCTTTGACTGTTAAAATTTCAATTCTTTACCTTCAAAGAACATCTACAAAGCAAATATTATTTTTAAATCATTCACAGATCTGGTAGACTTTGACCAAGTTAAGAAGAAGAAAAATTAATACAAAAAAAATACCCTCGTTCACAGATCTAGATAATAACCAAGTTAGGAAGAAGAAAAATGGATACAACAAAAATGACTAAACTAAAGGGCTGTTGATCCCTTTGAGTTAGATAAACTCTAATAATAAAATAATCCAAAGAATCAATAAAAAAAGAAAATCCTTTTAACATGTTACTTAAAAAGGTCTTTTGATCCCTTTGTGTTTTGAACAAGCCTTCAATTTTAAGCTCAAATGTCTAATAAAAAATGATTTGATGGATGCCTTCACTGAGTTGCAGAGAAAAACGTTTGGACCTTGCTCTCAAGGTAGTAGGTACGAACGATTCATACTTGTTATGGTTGGAAATGACTAAGACCACCATCGTTGCAAACAAGGACCACCGGATCTTGACTTATAGATTCTCGACTCGTAATCGTCTCTATATCCGATGATGCAGGTGGCGGTGGGGTTGGGTGTTCATTTTGATCTTGAAAAAAATCTGGTTATAGAGGTTAGATGATGAGGATGGGTAGGTGAAGAGAGATGGTTTAATCCTCTCATATGAACATAAAAGATGATGAGGAAGGGTAGGTGAAGATAGATAGAGAGAGAAAGTAACTAAAGATATGATAAAAATAAAGGGACACATGAAGCTGCAAGATAGTCAGAAAGTTACAGGATGCATTTATCAAACTACCAAAAATACCCTTGAATATTTATACAAAAATTAGGACGTGGCAAAATGTTAGCCATATGATAGGTTTTCATAGTTTTTTTAACTGGAGGGGGTTTTCTAATTATACTTTCCCTATATATATATATATATATATATATATATATATATATATATATATATAGGGTTGGGATATATTAGAAACCCCCTTGAGTTGTGGAAACTCAAGAAACCAAATGCTAGCCATTGATCATCAACCATCTATGGTTGGGATTTATCATGATTATTTTATTACAAAAAAAACATATCATTTTTGTTTCTAGTGTCAAGAAGGGTATAATAGGGAAATCATGTTTTATAATAAAGTAACCATCTTGTCTTCTACAAACATCTAATCATCTTCTCTCTCATTCTTAATTCTCTTCTCTCTCCTGACTCTCTCTCCTCTCTCCATTCTTTTTCCATGCTTTTATATTTTTTCAATTTTTAACCTTTTAATAGGTAACAATCAGTTAGTTTTGTCTGTAACATCTTATGTAATTTTTCAGTTTTTTAACCTTTTAATAGGTAACAATCAGTCAGATTTGTCTGTAACAACTTATGTGTTACGTTGTTACATTGTTACATTTTATGTATTTACATTGTTACATTTATCATCTGTATGTATTTACATTGTTACATTACATTTTAAAACATGTTACACTGTAAAAAAAGCAATTTAACATATTTACATTCGTATGGTAGTTAATGGTGGTTATGTAACTATTTAAACCAATAAACGATATTTGAAATTTTATTTTGTAAACATGTAAAAATTAACAACACACTAGCGAAACCTACCTTCAAGAACCACCTCGAACCCATCCCCCTTATCCAACCCAACCCTGTTCCTTCACCCAAGCCATGTTTTCTAGTTCCCATATACACTCTTCCACATGCTACCTATTGTGTTCACACTATTATTATTATTATTATGAGAAAAAAAAAGCACTAATAATAGAGAACATTTTGTTTAAAAGAATGATGAACTTAAATGGTCAATCAACAAAACAATACAATAATAATAATAATAATAATAATAATAATAATAATAATAATAATAATAACAAAAACCTTTGATGAAAGTTTATTATATAAATCAAACCTTGAAATGAAGAAAAGAAAAAAAAAATGAAATGAAAAAAATGAGCCAATAGTTCAATAAAACCGTCGTCTGTCGTCGTCGTCGTCGTCCCACCACCGCCGTCTATCGTACCGTCGTCTGTCGTCGTCGTCCCACCACCGCCGTCTATCGTCTGTTCAAGAAATCAAAATCATGACCACACCAAACTCTGTTGATAACCCGCAACCAGTACATCTCTCTTCTTATCTCTCTCTTCTTTCTCTCTCTCTCGTGACCCCTCTTTCTGTCTCATACACACAAACATCTCTCTATCTCTCTGGCCCTCTCTGTCTCTCTCTCATCTGAAAACAGGAAAAGACGTGGTGGTGGTTTGAGGCTGAGGACGACGGACGATGGTGGTGGTGGGTTTTGCAGAGTTGAAGAACGACGGTGGGTGTCATGGATGATGGTGGTGGTGGGTTTGCAGAGGGCTGACGACAGTGGGTTTTTGATGAAGAACAGATCTGAGGAACAGATCTGAACAGGGGGGGGTTGACGATGGGTTTTTGATGAAATATAGCTTTCGCTAGATGAAGAACAGATCTGAGGAACAGATCGAAGGCACAGCCACTGCCGCCGTGAACCACCACCGTCTCTTCCTCTTTCTTTCCACAGCTCTCTCTCTCCCTTTCTCCATCGATCTCTCTCTGGATACTCTTTCTCTGTCCTCTGTCCCGATCTCTCTCTCTCCTTCTGTATCACTTTCTCTCTCTAAAATATAGCTTTCGCTAGATGGTTGGTACCTTCAGTTGTGGAACGAGATGTGAGGGTTGGATCTAAAAAAGATGCAATCTGAATTTGAATTTGTGAATGTAGATATGAGAGAGAGAGAGAGAAAGAGGGAGGGGTACATAAAGAAGAGTTTGTGTCAGTGTACTAGATCAGCTTTTATGCACATTGAATCAAAGTTACGATCTTGCCCTTGGGAGCAAATGGGAAGAGGGGAGACGTGGACTCATGGTATCCATATGATGGGTTTCATAGTTTCTACAACTCACTATGGTTTCCACTAGATACTTACCCTATATATATATATATATATATATATATATATATTTCACAGGTGACAGGATCAACCAATATTTGTAGGCTTCGTTACTTGTATTACCATTGATCCAAGCTTTAAGCTTCTTTTTTTAACATAGTTTACTACGAGTTGTATCTTCCGGTGACATCCAACTCCAATATGCCAATGTATGTGCCCACGCCAATGTATGTGTCCACGGCACTGCTCCAATGGTAAGGGATGAGAATCTACTTTGGAGGTCTGGACATGAAACTAACACCACCCGATTATTATAGGACACTTGATTTACCTCTCTCATGGGGCCGGTCAGAGGAGGATACCAAGTGATGGTATACACCATTTTCTTACACCACGTTTCTTACGCTCAATGGACCATTATGGTGCAAAATCTTATCATAATTGTGTCTTCTTGGATTGATGTTTTTGGCTTTCTTCTTTATATTCATTACTCTCTTCCAATAAACTATATCTTAACTAGTATTCTATAAGTAGTCAAAAAATTTATTACAGATTAAAAGCAACCTACACACCCACACCAAGTTTCTTAAAACACGTAATGTAACAATATTGTGTTGTAGTGTGCCTAGTTGACGGTGGGGTCATGACATCTTGGAAAATAAAGAATAGTCTCACTGTGTGGGGAAGTCCATGACCTGGATTTAACCAAGTTTTTAGTAGTGAGTGTGTATAAACTGTCAAACAATAAAGACTTAATGTGTGTAGCGAACGCATACATGCAGGTTGGTTGGGGGGGGGGGGGGGGAGGTATATTATAGACAACAATTGACATTGATGTCATTTATTTTATAGGTATGTCATCCAAGGAACGTCCTTGTTGATACAATCAACTTAATGTCACTCGCATGTGCCTAGTTTTGCTCATGTGGTGTAATATTTAATACTCTTAGTTGGCATCACTGCAATTATGTTGCACCTTGTCTCATGTCATATATGGTCATGGTTTGCATATGTGTCCAAACTATACAAGTATTCGACCATCAAGAGTCGATGTCTACTTGGATTACACTACTTTGGTTGATGGCTTATTTGATTCGGAGATCTAGATTATCAAAGGGGTTCTTTGGATATCATTTAAGTGAAGGAGTTTTGTCTGCGTTTTGCCCATCTTTATAGTCTTCGCAATATGGTTTGATTAAATTTGACTAGGGTTTTAGAGTAAGCCCTAGGATAGAGGAGGGAAAGTTTTGAATCAATCAAGTCTGTTTGAGACTTTGAGTAACACCAAGATGGAGCTTATAGAAGTGTAATTAGTTTTGGGAATTTTAATATTTAAAATCAAAGTTGATTGGTTAAGATGGTGAATGATGCCAACTATTAGTATTAAACTCGAAGGACTAGCTATTCGGGTCAGCAGCAACATCGCCTCAGCCTTCTTTGCATCTCTAGATCGCTTCTCCTTCGCAAATGTTACCACCTCCGGTTCTAATGATTGATCCTATTGTTGATTGAATCTTGTTGATCTTTTGGTTTTTGAATGTTTGAATCATATTGTTATTAAGCAATGATATAAAATTGTAACACACAATCTAGGCTTTCTAAGGAAGTTCAAATCACAACAATAATATAATCCCACCCATGCCAAAGGCATTATAGCCCAACGGCATCTTGGTGGTGAGATAAGACTTAGGGACCATAAGGTCCTGGGTTCGAATCTCACATAGGGGGTTTTCTCATAATTATGAGTTTCCTCCTGAATTGGTGACTTGGTGGTGGAATATGATCGCGTGGTAACATTGGTGGCACGATGATACTCCAGTGTTCTGTGAATGATTCCAATTTGTTGGCCGTTCAAAAAAAAAAAAATCCCACCCATATCCATAACAACTTTTTGTAAGGTATGAGGAATTGAAGAGGGTGCGACGCAGACACATCAAGAGGGTGCGATGTAGACACATCTTACCTCTATCCCAAGGGACAGAGAGACCCTCTCCGACGCCAAAGATGTTTCCTTACATAAGAGTCATAGAAAACGTACATATGCACACATCTAGACAAGAAAACCGAAAAACATATTGTAGTAAAAATATTTTTAGCAAGCTATCGAACAAATAACACATTATACAAGTGATAACACATTTTTTGAGGATGTTCAAATAATTAAATTGGGCCAAAATTATAAATACAGTTGGATGAAAATTGAAAACCATATAAACTGATGATCTACTACTACTTATGTACATTACACCTACTCTTCATTCATTATCTTCCTCATTGCTACAAGATAAGGCATCAAAATACAGGATGCCAAACATCTTATTGCAGCTTTGTTAGCAAGTAAAAGACAGTATTACCCCTCACAACTTTTGCTTGTATGGACCAAAGTAAAGCCATAGCCACATAAAACACATTACACATCTGTCACTTGCTTCCCATTTAATCATTTAGCTTCTACCCCACTTGGTACTCAATCATTCATTACTGCAAATTGCCAAGATACCTTTAAAAAGTCACAACCACCAGCTTCCCGTTTTAACGAGAAGCAGGCGGGCCCACCGTCCTGAATCACGACATCTTTAACAGGCCCCATTGGCAGGGAGAACTCCATTTCCACCCGGGGCCGCCGCAGACATAATTATCTTGAATAAGTAATTCAGAGGATCCTCAATCAAATATGGCAGCTTTGGCTATTTCCACCGTACCCCATGCGGCATGATTAGACTGATACTCCTGTTTTGTTCCATTCCATAAAACACTTTCTTCAGTGCAGATTTCAGACGGTTGCAGGTAGCCCGTAGTTGAGAAACGATCTGATCCGTCCATCCCAGCCAGCTGTAACAATCACCATTCCCCATGTGTTACTGTTATACGAGCTCTGGCTAGAAGATCTAAAGAAGTTGTATTTGGATTTACATAATGGACTGGAAGATGGAAGCTTTTCTTCAGGCCATGTTGCAGAAGCTTTTGGACCCGATTCTAGGAAAAAATCCTGACCCAGAGAGAAGTTACAAGGTGGCATTGAGTTTGTTGCAGCATTTCGGCCCGACCATGGTAACGCTACTGATGCACCAGCATAAAACCACTCATAAGATCTTACTGTCTTTTGTTTGGAAAAGCAAGACTTGTTTTGATTACCGCAGTCCCAGACATATACATTAGAATCCTCACTAGCCGATACTATATGCCTCCCATCTGATGTGAACGAGGCACAAAATTGATTTCCAGCATTTCTTTGGCCTGCAGATCATGAGTTTCAAAAATTTAGAACAATTTCGATTGAAATGAAAACAGTTACAATTTTATGGACAATGTAAAGACTTGGTACCAAACTGCAAACCATAAAACCGAACCAGAACCATACACCGTTTAGTTGAATAATTAGGTTTTAACCGCTAACCGAAAGTTAGTTTGAGCCTGGTTGGGACCAAACCAGTTTTATATTTGGACTAGTATTTTGGTTCTCATGTTTTCCAGTTTTGGTTACAGTATGGTACTCTGTTTTGTCAGTTGCACAGCGCTAATCGAATCGTACCTCTAAATTTTCCAATCACATTGGGGCCATTGAGAATTCTGACATGGGAATCAGCAGAGGTGACCATAACTTTGCTTGAATCTTGTGGACAAAACTACAGATTACATAAAGAAAGCAAATCCTAAATTAGATACATATTTGTAAACTAATAAATGTGCATAACTTTGAAACAACCAACATACCTGAAACCCGATTATCCTCTTGCACGGTGACTTCTTCTTACTATTTAATGCAACCGAAGCTTCTAGTTGCAATCGGTTACCTGAGAAACTAAAGAAACTGCAACAGCCTGTCATGGATCCGATAACGCCCCCCTGAAACAAGTAATCCTATGTTTTATTAACGATCCGCGTGTGTTTAAAATGAGTGAAACACGAATGACAAAAAAAAAAAAAAAACTAACCTTTCCATCTGGACTGTATGCCACAGCAGTGACTATTTCTCTTATGTCTATCCAGTCAACAACCTGGCAGCCCGAAACAGACCAGATTCTAACTTTTCCATCAATCGACCCGCTTATGAAATAATTTTCATTCGTGGGCTGGAACTGAACGCACGTTACATAGTTGCTGTGTGGGAAGATTTTGAGACAAGAGTCATTGCCAACTCTCCATAGCCGAACGGTTTCATCAACCGACGATGACAGAAGAAACTGCACAAAGAAAAACAGCAACCCATGATCAATTTCATATATGCCAACAATCATAAAACATTTGTACAATAAGTATATAATATACTCACATTATCTTTCGACCATGAGAGATCAAGGATGTCGCCTTTGTGTCCACGGAACTCGTGAACAGGTTTCTCCAGTATTCTAAACACTTTAGGAGGGAAGATAACACAAGCTGAATTTTTAGTCTTTTTCAAGCTTTTCAGCATGCTAATCTTCTGTTTTTCAGCCGCTAACGGTGCCAATTCAGCAAGATTATTCACAGTAAAGTATAAACAAGACGGGTCGATATCTGGAACATCTATTTCATTCGATCTTTCATCTTCGACAACTTGCCAAACACGAACAACCGCATCTTCACCAGCACTAGCTAAATACCGCCCGTCAAGACTAAACTTCATAGTCAAAATCGAACCTTCGTGAGCCTGAATATCCTGACCGATAAACACAGCCGAAAGCTCTTTTAACCTCTTCTTACTTTGATGAACTTTAACCCTTTGAACCTTAGCCCACTGACCCAATTCAATACAACGAGGTTTAGCCCGTTTCTGAACTGCATTACACGCCATTGACCGTAACCTATCCAACACTCGACCCTTCACTTTACTCATTGTTCTAGACATGGTATGAGCAACCTTAATATCCCTATCTACAAACTTCGGCACCAAAGGAGCCGGTTCAACCTTTAATAACTTCCCTGCAGCTTGTTCGCCGTTAGAATCTCGAATTCTCGACGAACACAAACACAAATCATTACAACTGACTGCAGCCTCCTCTTCTTTCACATCACTTCTCAACACAGCTCCACTCGTACTCGTACGCGAAAACCTCTCATCCTCCTCTTCCTTCTCCACATCATCATCTGATCTCAATCCCATAAATTTAAAAAAAGTGTTCTTTCTTTGACAAACACTTTCAGGAGCAACAGACCAAACATTATACTTAAAATCTATAACACCCAAATCATCATCTACATCAGAAACTGAATCAACAGACCCAATGCTATCTCGAGCATCGAAAAACCGACACTCTTCATCCTCACATACCCTCTCCATACCTATCCAACCTATCAAAGCTCAACCCATGAAGAACATAACACAAGAGAAGCAATATAAAGCTAAAGACAATGCTCACACCTACCAAATAATTCAAAAGTTGAAATCTTTAACAGATATTACAACAACCCAAATCAGTAAAGGCAATTATATATATTCCAACAGCTAATTCTAAACTAACCTATATTAAAATAATAATAATAATAATAGGAAGGAAGATAATATAATAATTGAAAGGGGATGTCGTGGATCTAGATCCAACGCTAATGAGCATTGGTAAAAGAAAGATAATACTAAAAACCCAATTGGAAAAAGATGACGAGAGGGGTTACATAATAATGGTAATGAAAAGATAAAAAAAACAGGATTACCATTGAAGCAATAGAGGAATGAAACCGTGTTAAAAAGAACGAACGTTGGAATCAAGAAAGATATGTGTTGGGGTTTGGATATAGAGATTTTTTAAATATAAATAATAAATAATAATAATAATAATAAACAGATGGTTGTAAATTGTTAAATGAAAATGTTAGGGGGAGAGGAAGATGAAGGAAGATGAATGAAGGATGGAGCGAGAAACGAGACAAGTGTAATGTAAAAATAAAAAAATAAATATGAATGTTATGAGTCAGTGTCTCTGTTCCATTACTTTTGTGTCTTTTTTTTTGTTGGGTTTGGTTATATGGGGACAATTAAACCTTCCTATGCTTCGTTTATGCATTATATAGCCTTTTACAGTTTTTACTTTTGACTTTGTTATTTTATTTGATAAATTGGTTTTGGTTTCAAAATTTTAAATTATTTGTAACTCGTTAGCGGCTTGTTTGTATGTTAGTTTAATTAACGGTTTGGTTAAATTTTGGCTATGTCGAGTATGGGTGAAGATTGTTTTTTTATAAGGTAATTTGTTCGTTGGGTGATGTAGATTCTTAAGCTTGGAGTTGATTTCTTGTTTAGTTTCCTTGTATGTTTATGGTTTGTATGGTGTTATTTAAGATTTTATGATTCTAGGATTGTTGTTGGATTGATATCTAAGACTTGTGTAACGAGAAACTTATTTAACTAATAATTAGACCGCGTGCGTTATGGCGCAGATACATTGCAAACATTGAACAGAGTAGTCCAAACGTTATGTGAGCCACAGATGATGCGCAGGCTGGCGTTGCATAAATAAATGGATTAGTCTAAGAGTTGTGTCATAAGCTAACCATATGAAAAATGCATGTCTCAACATACTCAATTCAATTCAATGTAATCTGTAAAAGCGTTGCGGTTTAAAAAAAATCATAAGTGTGTATAGAGAAAAAACATACAAGTGTAATCAAAGGGGGCTTATTATAAAAAGATAGAAGCCACTCGAAACGCATAGTAACTCGGATTTACACCATGGAATGAAAATGTATTATATTTAGGTCAGTTTAGCACGTAACAAAAATGTATCATGCCTCCACTGACGTGTTTCCTAAAAAAAGTTTTTGTCTAACATAGATCACTCAAATTTATACCAACACGTACATAAAAATGCGTACGTAAAATGCTATTTTTTCAATTAAAGAAACGAAAGGATAAAGTTGTTAGTTCTTTAAAAAAAAATTAGCGAACGGAAATTATTAGGAAAAAAAATAATTAAAACAGTATATTATATGTGATACAGGCATAAAGTTGTAACATTAGAAATCTAAGATATTAAACCTTGACCGTTTGCAGAGACAATGGACTAAAATTTGTAGTGTGTTGAAGCTTTGGGGTTAAAAACACAAATGAAAGAACAAAGAGAGTAAAAATGCAAACTTTGAATGTATATGGGATAAAATGGAGCAAGGGAAAAAAAATGGAGTAAGAGAAAAAAAAATGAAATTTCGCAAAGTAAAGGGATGGATTTATCATTTTGTATAAAGCAAAAAAATTGCCATTTCATAATGTGGTGTGGTGGTGGGGGGGGGGTTGTCATTTGGTGAAGGATGAGATGCCCGTCACGTAAAAGCTACTGTCATTTGTCTATAAGATAGATAGATTACGAAAGATTTAAGAAAATGAGCTAACACACCCAGACACAACTTTGCTCGATTTTAATACGAGTTGAGCTTCCAACTCTTGTTAGGTATGATGACTTGATCTAACTTAACTCATATTTTTATTGGATCAAGTTTAATTTCGTGGTTGTTTTGCTCAAACATGCTTGTCAAACACCCGTAATCGTATTTATATATCTTATTTTGAATAAGGAAATATATCACACTAGGACCACGTTTTAATCATCTGACCACATATATTGTAAAAAGTGTATTAAGATCATACTTTTTCGAGATTGTATGTATTACGCCAAAAAATATAACAAAATGATCATTCGTATCATATCATGTGTCACGATTTCAACTATTTCATGGTTGCCAAAAAATTTGCCAAAGCATACACATTGGAATAACAATTGGGGCACGTCCGTTAAGATTACACTATTTGAGGGTTGAAAAAAGTACTTACACTTCATACAAAAACTAGTCACCGTAATTATGACATGATCTTCAAGACAACCATGTTATGATCTTTGATTACAACTCTTGAAAATATATAATATCCTTTAAGTGTTTGGATTTTCCTTCATTGAATCAAAAGGCAAACGATTAGTATATAATGTGTGAATATTAGGTAACTTGATGTATATCTTGCCAATCAGTAACTTAAATTACGATTAGAATAGGCATTCCAAACCTATTCAGATCTTTGTATTGTTATATGTGATGGCATACCCTCATGTACATGTGTGACAATTGTCAAGACATACGTTAGTACATTTGTTCACTAGCTAGAGTGGAAGTCTAAGTCTTGATACACTATATTTGCTTAAGTGTTGGGTGTGTGTGCATATGATCAACATAAACAATATTTGGTTTGTAGATGTAATTCTGATTAACTGGTTTGGAACTTTTGATTTTTGTTGATGGAACTTCTAAATTATGAGTTTTACTAATTTACAAGTTGATTTTTTGAGTTTTTGTTAGTTGTTAATGAGCACTATGTATGTTCAACTAACTTACAATGTTATACATTTAACTTGAGATGATTGGTACACAACATATCTTTTACATACTCATGATGTTCGCTTTTACAACTTTGTAGTACAAAACAAATTATAGTTTTTTTATCTACAAACATATGCAAAGGATTTTGTGTGTAACAATTATGCCTTATGGGATTGAGTCTGATTTGATGTTTGTTCGGCTCAAACTTGCTTGTCAAACATTCGTACATTGTATATATCTTATTTTGAATAAGGGAATATATCACATTAGGACCACCAAATTCTTAAAAGTGTATTGAGATCATACCTTTTCGAGACTGTAAGGATTATGTCAAAAAATATAACAAAATGATCATTTGAATTATATCATGTGTCATGATTTCAATTATTTCATAGTTGCCAAAAAAATGTGTCAAAGCATACACGTGGGATTAGCAATTGTGGCTCGTCTGTTAAATTTTAAACTTTTTCAGGGTTGACAAAAGTACCTACAATTCACACAAAAGTTCACCGGAATCATGACATGCTCTTCAAGACAACCATGTTATGATCTTTGATCGCAACCCTTGAATATCTTTATAATATCCTTTAAGTGTTGGATTTTCCCTCATTGAATTAAGCAAACGTTTAGTATACATATAGGTTTGTGCGTAATCCTTAGGTAACTTGATGTATATTCTGCCAATAAGTAACCTAAATTATGATTATAATAGACATTTGAGGCCTATTCAAATCTCTATGTTGTTAATGTGATTGCATATCCTCATGCACACATGTGACAATTGTCAAGGCATATATTGTACATGTGTTCGCTAGCTAGAGTGAAAGTCAAGTCATGAAACATGATATTTGCCGAAGTGTTGGGTGTGTGTATATATGATCAACAGAAACAATACTTGGCTCGTAGATGTAATTCTGACTGACCCCATTGGAACTTTTGACATTTGTCGATGGAACTTCTATGTCTAACTTGTGAGTTTTAATGACTTAGAAGCCAAACTTTTGAGGTGTTAATGAGCACTATGTATGTTCAGCTAGCGTACCATTTTAAACATTTAACTCAATAACTTAAGATGATTGGACAATATATTTTTTAGATAATCGTGAAGTTCCATATTACAAATTTGCTACACAAAACGAATCACAAATTTTTTTATCAACAAATATATGCAAAGGATTTTGTGTGTAATGATTATGTCTTGTAGGTTAAGGTACTTATATATGATATCATTGGTGATTGTTTTGGTCAAAAAATATCGAAGTGATCTTCTAACCAAAATTTGATTGTGAGGTAGTGTGCTTTTCAGGATAATGAAATATAAACTAGAATTTGAATGTAAAAATGTAAAGGTGACACGGAGATTTATAAGGAAAGCCCTTAATCCTTAAGGATCTCTGGCATAAAACCTTGGGAGGTGACAATCATCACATTGCATAGTTATTTTTATTAGTAGAAAAATGAATACAAGGTGGAGCTTGATGATCGAGTGCTAAGTGTTACAGCAATATTGCGAAAGTAACTAGAGTGAATGTGATGTGTGTTCCAAAGTCGATCAACAACTCAATATATAGTTACAAGATTCAACAAATTATCCTACAATCTCGGGATTTCACCGAATCTTCATAAAGAGCCGTTGGCTTCTTTCAACACGTCTTGAGTCCATGGTCAACAACCACTCTTGCGTTTATTTAGTTGGACTTGGTCATCTACTAGTTATAGCCGTTGTACCTACGAAGATAAAACAAAAGACAAGGGAAACTATAATGGTCAGAACATAATTCAAGATACCGAGACTAACCAGGATACTCGATGATCTCTAATGTCCAAGGATTATGAGTAGTAAAAATTCACACCTAACAGTGATAATGCTCGTATTTGGTCATGGGCCTGTTGAATGTTTATTGAATAAGTAACCAACTACTTACGTGGTGAAACAATTCTATTTTGTTGAAATATAATGATTTCAAATACTTAACATAATGCTTTGAAGGGTAAGAGTGAAATGGTTTGATTTAGTTTTAGCTTTAGAATCATGATTATTACGTAACCAAAAACTACAAAATCCTAATTGGCGAAATACATACAAGTACATAAGGACATTATGAAACGTCATTGGTGAAATTTTATTACGTCAAAGTTGAAACTTTGTGTAAAGAAACATAGGACAATAATACATATTGGTAGTCAATATGGCTTGAGAATAGAATATTAATAAATTTGTACTCTATTGATTCTTACATAGTTATATACATGCTATTAGAATAAATCAAGACTAAATCAACTCAATAATATCTCCCCAATCAAGAAATTTATGGTCTAGTCAATAGTGTAACTTATTGTAATTAACAAGGGATATATTCTCTCCTTAACCCTAGCTATTAGTCTTGTATATATTGTCATTGTATGTAATAGCAAATCACTTGAACTTTTTCATTATCTTATGGTAACAGCCTGAGATCCTCTTGTTCGACTCCTTTCCTCTTGTTCTTCCTTCTTTCTTTTGATCCCCATGGCTGCCAATTCAGATTTGTCTGTCATTCCCCTTCATTCTTTGAGTCATCTCATCAACACAAAACTCACCTCTCAAAACTACTTACCCTAGGAAAAACAAATTGTTATGGTCCTCACTTACATAAACCTTCTTGGTCACATCGATGGTACTTCTACCATGTACCATCTACCATACCAGCCGAAACCATCACTTCTAATGAACAAATTTCTGTTAATCCCACCTTTATGGATTGGAAGGCAACAGACCAAAAGGTCCTTTTGTTGATTAATTTAACTCTCACCGAGGAAGCCATGGCTGAGACCATTGGTCACACCACGGCTCACTCGGTTTGGAAAGCTCTTGCCAACACATACAGTCATTGTTCCGTTGAGCATATTCACAATCTCAAAGATGCTCTCCGAACCCTCCAAAAAGGAACCTAAACCGTATTCGAATTTGGCCGAAAGATCAAGGCTTTAACGGATCAACTCGCCGCTATCGGTCAACCCTTTAGCGATGAGGATAAACGCCACTGGTTTCTTTGTGGCCTTGGCACCTCCTTTGAAAATTTCTCCACCTCTCAAAGAACCATTCATCCAGCTCCATCCTTTCGTGACCTTCTGGCAAATGTCAAAATCAAGAAATTTTCTTGCAAAAACTCCATGGCAATCAACCTCTTGAAGCCGCATTTTATGCCATTCATCCTAAACAAACTCCTACTCGTTCCACAAACACGTCTCGCTGCCGAGGGAGATCTTCTTCTTCATGTGGTCAAAGCTCTAGCTACACCAAACGACCACCTCATTGCCAACTATGCCGCAAAGAAGGTCATTATGCATGCGTGTGTCCAAATCTTGCTTCCTTGCTCAAAAAGCCGCCCCTCTAGATGCAAATCGTGCTCATGCCTTCCATGTTCAATATAACTTCATCACGGACACTCCGAATTGGACCGCCGATTTAGGTGCTACAACCCACATGCTTCCAAATGTCCACGGTTTAAATAACTCTCAACCCGAATCCGGTAAAATGCGTGTCACGTTTGGTAATGATCAATCATTACCCGTAACACACATTTGTAACACAAATTTAAATAAAGATATATCTTTCCAAAACGTTCTTTTTTGTTCCAAATCTCACAAAAGTTCTACTTTCTATTAGTAGACTTACTAATGACTCACCGGTTGACGTTTTATTTTCTAACAAATATTTTTATATCCAGGACCAAAAAACGACTCAAGTTCTTGCTAGAGGCATTTGCGAAAATGGCTTCTACGTCCTCACTCAAAGTCACAAGTCTCTTGTTGCCACCCTTTCCGCTTCACATCTCTATGCTTCATTCAATAAATGACATAGTTATCTAGGACATGTGTCTTTTGATACCATTTGCACATTTAAATAAACATGGTCATGTTTTTGTTACATCATTATTACCTAAACCAGGTTTAAGCACTTCCAGAGGCGGATTCACTGTTTGTGTAGGGTGGGCATGTGCCCACCTGAAACACCCTAGACCTTTTTAACTGAAAATACGCAGCGGAAATACGAGCCAGAAAATTTCTTGCTTAATAAAACATTCTTGTATGTTTTGAACCCATTTCTACTAAATATTATAGGTGGTTCATACTTTCGTCTTTTATTGTTTCTTATTACATCAATACAACTCATCTTTATTAGTTTACGTGACCGTGACCGTGACCGCGCCCCCGTACAATGCATGTCCTCACTCGACCTCCAACCATTTCTTGCTTTGTGAGCTTGACTAGACAACCTGCAACTACCACATAATCATTTCGTTAGTTCATTAAGTGACTTCTTGCAATATTCACAATATGGAAATAACATCAACAATACTCAATGGTCATATCCAAACGCCATTCTATAAGTTTGGATCCGGTCTCCGGATCCTATCCTCCAATTTTCCATGCATTCATACTTACATACCTGCATCTTTATTACCCTCGTCATAACAAAAGATTAATAACACTAAAATATACACGCACGTACAAATCCCATGTACAAGTTATCTTGACCCGTCATACTATTCTTCCTTCGTGTATTCTCAAGGACAACATGACGTTTCCGAACCTATACTCAATCTACACATAACGACCAACCTTTACATACAAAACACTTTAACACATTCTCGGGCATAAGCAAATATGCACACATTCTATTACACTAGCATCCAACACGTGATAATTCCACTTACCAAACGGTTTACCATTTGTGTGACATTGGACAACTATACAATTCAATCTAAATAGTCACACCCATGATTAAATGTATCCATCTATATATATACACACGTATCAATACATACATTTTACCATTCATTCTTATGCCATATTTGTAAATCTTGGATTTATTTCATGCTTAATTACCCTCACTTCATTTATCCTTGCTACCCATTTATCCCAGCTACTTTCATTGTTGTATGGTGAACTATACCCGTTCACCAACAACATCAATTCGCTAACCTTACTATAAATTACCATTTCATACTTGTTTCCCATTCTCTATTTAGACATAAACATACAATTTACTAAACCAAGAGTTTGCATCATAAGTCACTTACCTTTGCCCGTAGGAGTGTTTTCGCCTTATACGCGTTTGACTTATAGTCCCAAGCTTTTCACCTAGCTCGAGATCATATCCACTTGACCCGTTGACTTTTAATCTTCTTGTACCTAGCTTACTTTCAAGTCAACATGCCGTGTTAGAATACTAATTTGGAACTTACCTATTCAAACATTAGTATTCATTCTACATCATTCAAACATGACATCAATACATTCAACAACTAGTTCTATTCAATAAGTCTTTCCATACACTACCCGTTCGACCCGTTAGTGAAAATACTTGCATGAACTAGTTGGTAAGTGTTTTTAGACACTTTTTGAATGCCACATAATACACTATTCTTTCCCTACAATCCGTACTCCAAGACTACTACAAGCGTGTACATTCTTACACCTTTTCTTTTTAAAGATTACATTATAAATGTGCAGCGATTTTCTGCGCAGCTGCTGTTCAAGGTCGTTTTTCCCCTTCTAAACCTCGGAATCAGATCTTGATTATCAAATAGAAAATGTGCATCATTCAAAGACCTTTCCAGGCGTATAAAGAACATCTCCTAACGATTTTTCTATGATTTTATATGAATATTTTAAGATCAGGTCAGAAACATAATTCTAACCAAACAGCTTTGCTGTCAAAACAGAAATGTCAACTTTACATGCTGTTTTGACCCATTAAAACTCAGAATTAGCTTCTCATGACTAAATACGAAGTGTAATATGTGCAACAAGCTTTTCAACGATATAAGGCTCGTCTTCTAACTCCTAATAACGAATGACATATGCCCTTTACAAGATGACTATCTAGGGCTGTCAAAAGTAACGAATTTCATACAATTTTACACTATTTGACCCAATTCAAGTTTCATGTAAGCATTGTATCAAACACTTCATGTGCACCCTTTTTGCAAGTGAATTCTAAGCCTTATGGACTTCTCAAACTTTGCCATTTAACTAGCTAATCATCAACAACATCATTCTAACCATCATGCTTAGCTATTTCCAATTTCAACTTGTAATTTTACCAACACATAAGATTCATGCAAGACATATGGAATACAATTCCTCTACAATCCATGCCTAAAACATAGATTTCCTACTATTTTAGTAACATCAAAGCTACCAATCAAAACCAAAATCATCATCTTTGAACACAAGCAAGCTTCTAACAATTTAACTCATTTATAAACCATTAAGAATGATCAATATCACTAATAATCAATAATAATACGAATTTAACATCATTTGCTCAAAACCCACATATGGGTTTCGAAATCTACATAAATTGGGGTTAGGGTTCTTACCATAAGCTCCAAACTTCGTAGAAAATCCTCAATTTGCACCCCCATCATGTCAATACTCAAACCCTTGCATGAATTCTTCCATTTTAGTGTGATTAGGGCTTGAATTTTGCTCAAGAAAGCCCCTTTGGGGCTGATCACGTTTTTCACCCAAAATGGGTGTTTTCTTGCCATTTTATTTGGCAAGTTTACACTAATAGTCCCCCAACTATGTCCCAATATTATTTCTTTGTAAAACTTAACTAACCAAGTTAGTTTTCTAGTGTATTTGTTCACTTAAATAGATAATAACATTCACTAGGTTATTTCCATATTAGAACATAACCCACATTCTTATTATCTAAGTCCCGTTTTATTATTTTGCTAATCGCGCCTAATGGCATAACTAAGCAAAAATGGATTTTTGGGGCGTTACACCACCGTCCATCCAGCGGCTAATGGTGCTTTCTTTGCGAAACAGTTCAAAGTTTTGAACAATTGTTTGTGTGTCCCTTCTCTAAAATCATAATGGCCAAGGGAGGAAAAAAAAGGCAAAGAGAAGCAGAGGAAAAATAATTTGTTTTCAAGAAAAGTAACATGGAAGTTCAGTGTTCTTCAAAGACGATTGGGGAATTGATTTTAGGAGGTAGGTGGTGACTGATTTTAATATTAAAAAAAAAGTGAAAATAAGAGATATTTTAGGAGCTTTTTTTTTATAGTTGTATGGATTCTTATATTCTCCTTTTAAGTTGACTAAAATTTTTAACCATTTTCAAGTTAAAAATTTAACATTAGATATGATTCGTTAAAAGTAGTTTGATTTAAATTTTCAAAACTCTATAATTAAACATTTAATATTAAATATTAAGTATTACTGATTAAGTTGAGCACGTAAATGAGTACAAATGAGCCACTTTTACCCGACATATTTTGGCATGTATTTATAAGGACTTGATTTGTTATTTGTCTAACACTAGTTAATATTACAACTTGATCGGTTATCTAAACACCATTGAGTACATTATTAGTATAAAAAGGTAAATTTACTTGATCCATTTTGACTTGACTTTTTCTAACCCACCTTTTTAACCCAATAAATTTGTGCCCCCCTTTAAAAAAATTTCTGCATCCGCCACTATGCACTTCTTGTGAATTTTCAAAAGCTAAGCATTTACCTTTTTATGAAAACACAAAACATGTTGAACATGTTTTAAATCTCATTCATTATGATTGATGTGTGTGGTTTTAGTAATTAAAAAGATATCATTTTTCTGGTGCCAAAAACTTGATGTTTTAAATTCCAAAGCTGGGATAAATGACTAATTTTTACTAAACCGATTTTACAAAGTTTTAAATTTATAAAGTAAACAATGTTTACTTTCGAAACTAAAACCAACACATAGGCAGAGAACCTGACGTGCATAGTATAGTTTCTGGGTAAGTATTGAGTATCGTATCCCCAAGGATCACACTTTCCTTTACTCAACATTACATCAATTTACTGATCGGGTTTTAAAAAGAAAAACAAAATGGAGGGTTTCTTTAAAATAGTTTTTGAAAAAGGTTTTGGTTTTATAAAAGAAAAGATAAAAATAGTAGAGTAGTAAACTATGCATATCTCGGGGTCCATTGATTTAATAGTTAAGTTTATTATTAGAATTAATAATTTAAGTTAGTTAATCTTGTGAGGAAGACGAGAGGGACTTGAAGTGTTGACTCCTTGATAGAGAAGCGGAGGCGACTACTCGCGTAGAATGCTGAACCTCTCCAGCGTGCGTCCACTTGGGGTCTCCGCCAGGGCCTCGCGTATAGCGGGCTACTCAAAACGCGGTCATGTATCTGGTCTTCAATCTCATATTCTTCTTAAAGTGGAGGCTTCACTTCCGACCTGGAACACCGTACACCTCGTCTTAGCTCTCGCGTTTCGTACCAAAGGGTCTCGCCTTAGGGTCTTCCCGAGTAGGCCAACGACGAATTCCCATTGGTTAACGAACTAGGTCGATGGATCTCTCTTACAGTTGGTATCAGGAGATCGTACCCCCATTGGTTACGGCGTTTTACTAACGAGAACTAGATAAAGAATCCATTATTTATTTATCTTTATTGTGACCTTAACATTTAGTGATCAATTAAATATTAAGTTAAATGAATTAATGATAACTTAATTCCCCAACCCTTAACCTCCCGAGCTGAATGAAATCCTTGACAAAGGTGGAAACATAATCCTAAATGCGTATGATACAATTGATCACTGGTGCGCCCGTAAGGAATCCTCCCAGTGCCAAGAAGATCACTCAGTCATCTGGTAAGTACCAGAAACGTGTCAATCAGATCTCGTCCACTTCAGAAGCCATTGCTTAGAACCCGGTTCGGATATCAGAAGCCCGAGGGATCTGTCTCACTACCGGTTTCCTTGCCTTGGATCTAGTTCGGGACTACCAGCAGCTGATTAAACCTCGAGTTATTGGTTAAGTTAATCAATTAGTATATTTTCGGATGAGCTCACAAGTGCATGGGTTTTGACACACCATGGGTACACTCATGAGTTCTCCTAGTAAGTTAATTATTGATTTTAGGTTCATGTTATCACCAAAGCAACCTGTCACAAAGATAAACAAATAAGGATTAGAAGAAGAGGACACCACAAATAACTAAAAATAAACTACTGATAATAATAATAAAAGTCTACAAATCAAGTGGGTTCATGAATGATAGAAAAATACAACCATAAACATGATCAACACAAGAACATGGCTGCTCATAAACAAGCTATCCATCTTTAAGTGATATATAGCTCTCTTGATCCTCACGAACCTCGATATTATTGCATAACTACTCTACGATCTTCTTCTTGGCCAAGCCGATCAAGGTAGGTCGAAGCCTAACCATTGATGGATGTTAGGATGGCCAGAAGGCCTCCCACAAGACCCCAAGATCTCTGGAAGAAGCTTGGAGTTCGGCTCAAGAGAGCACAAGAAGGGATGAACAAATGGCGAGGGTTGGCTTGTTATTTATAGACCTCCCAGGGGTTGCACAGGCGTGCCTGAGGGTGTCGAGGGCATGTTTGCAGTTACACGTACGTACTGTTGCTGCATGGCAGAGTCTGTCTGTACTGTGATGTCTGGCACGGCCATGCAACATGTCTTGGCACGGGCGTGCATGTTCCTTCAGTCTCTGATTTCTTGCCCTCCAAGTTTCCTGCGTTGTCTTCTCGCGTGCAGGGCCTTTGTGCAGGTGAGCGTGGGCGTGCAAAGTCATTCCGGGACTGATTTTAGCATTGGTTAAGTCCCGGGATTGTCTTCTGAACATACAGGGAACAGGCTTGAAGTCTGGTATCTACATGAATCTCCAGTTTTTGCATGTTTTCACCTGGAAATCCTTTGTTTCCGTCTTGGAGCTTCAGTTTCCTGAGATAATCAAATAGGAATGAATTAAGCACCAATTATAACTAATGTAAGCCTAATTGTGACCTATTTTGGGACCGTTTATGCCTGTTTTATATGTTAATTCTATGAGTCATCAGTGATCTTTGGGGACCCACACCCATTATGTCAACCGATGGTTACTTATATTATGCAATATTTGTTGATGACTATTCTCGATTCACTTCGTTCTACCCTTTAAAGGCTAAATCGGATTTTTGTAACATCCTAATCGCTTTCTTAAAAGTTGTACGAAATCAATATTCGTGCAATGTTAAGGTTTTCAAAGCGACGGTGGAACCGAATTCACCAACAATCGAGTTCAACAATGTTTTCAACAAGATGGCATACATCATTGTCTATATTGTCCTCACACACCGCAACAAAATGGTAGAGTCGAATGTAAACATCGGCATCTAACCGAAACAGGTTTGGCTATATGATGTTCAATGCAAATGCCCCACCTAAGCTATGGATTGATGCCTTCACTTCCGCCACCTACATAATAAACCTCCTTCCCACACCTATTCTTGAAAATAAATTACCTTTGAAATCTTATTTCACCAACCGCCTTCCTACTCAAATCTTCGGATTTTCGGATGTCGAATTTTCCCATATCTACGGGATTACACTAAAAACAAACTACTTCCACGTAGTGCACCTTGCATTTTTCTTGGATATAGCCCTAAATACAAAGGTTTTAGGTCCCTAGATCCCACAACCGGTCGCATCTATACCACTAGATGTCACACCACACCAATGGCGGAAACACGTGGTGCAACGCTCGAAAGCATATCAAAGTCAAGAATAACACAAACCATATTTAATTAAAATAGATCATTTCATTAAGTTGTTGAAAAATAAGTACCTTGTCTCAAATATTACACATAACATTAACACAAAAGTTCAAATATAGAGTTTCCCGTCTATGTCCCAACCCAATGGGAACTATAAGTGAAACCCCCGACAAGAGTCCGACATCCCATATTCCACCGTACCTGCCACAAATCTATTTAGCACTTAGTTACCTGAAAGATATGTTTAAAATGATGCCAATATATAAAATATTGGTTATTTCACAGGTTTTTGTTCCATAATACAAAACATTTCAACAATAAACATGTGAGGAACAAACACAAGCAGTGGCCATTGTAAGGAGTAGCTAGCTCCTACAAAACTATGACGAGCAATCCCTTGAGCCCATAACCAAACCAAGATAGGAAATGTCCCGCTAGTAGTTGTTTCTCGATACATCACAACTTAGTTCAGAATACGTGCACCCCTAGTATACACGATTACATAATCGACGCTATCGTTTAGGGGTAGACCTCGTCAGGCACCAATAGTACTATCCAAATATTCCTTCGGTTTTGATTTCACACACACACACATGAATTATTGGTTACAGTAGTGAGGACTCACTCCGAGTCGTGTACAACAAACCCAAGTACTCATCATGCCACTTAACACATTTTCACATTTTACAACATTTTGACAAAACATATCTTTCCCCAAAACAAAAACAGTAAAATGGGGCCATGAAACTCACCTCAATAGCAATGTGCACACAATAGTAGAGAATAGCTATAGTCCACAGTCAAACACCTACAAGGGTCCTAATCATATCAGACACTAGGTTCTTATTGCGTGTTTTACCGACAAGTTGCACACCCAACTCCCAACACCACTATTTACATACAATTCCCCATTTAATTAAAACACGTGTCTTATGTCCGTTGGTGATGGATTACCCCGTTATAAGTTTCACATAACTTATGTTTTAATAACTGTTATTTTCAAAGTTAGTTAGGTCCATCGCGGTGAACCAAGATCATTGCCCGATTTAACCACGTCCTGATCTTGTTATTCAATATATATTTACAATATATATTTACTAACTTGAATAACATTATCTCCGACTCGACTCACTTTACCGTATAATTATTTTCCCATTAAATAATTATGCTAGGATCTTGCCGATCGAGATTTCATTTTCATCATTCGATTTGACTCACTTTACCATATATTTATTTTCGCATTAAATAAATATACTATGATCTTGTCGATTCGAGGTTTCATTTCACACAATTAAGTTTTCATACTTAATTTTCATTTAGACATATAATCTAAAGATTATTTTACATTAATTTTTCCAAGAATAGTTTCCTACACTTAGGAAAGTGTTGTATATGTTTTTCATCCATAATTATTCGTATATATATATTTGTCCATAAATATATATTTCACATTCACCTTCACACTTAGAATAATTACTTACATTCGACGCAATAACATATATACTATCTTGTAGAAGGTTATACAATATATACTTATTCATCCTATTCATATTTTTGTCCGATAACTCGTCGCAATACAATACGTTCATGTCCAATTAATCAACTTATATTCTTTCCGCATCCCAAGCGATATAGGTTATACATATATATTTTTGTAGGAATAATTACCCCTCATCATAACATTATCTTTCCTACTTCCAAAATATATATTTAGTTATTTTCCTGAAATTTCAAATAATATGTTTTACTTTAAGTTAATCAGTTTTTAATTTCTACGTATTTTCACTTGGAAACTTATAAAATAACTTTTGTATGTTCAACACCAAGACTTGGTTAATTTTAACATAAAATGCTCCAACATTTTTATATTCCCATAGATATAAAAATGTTCATTTTTATACAATTTTTACCAAGTCTTTAAATTACCAATTTTTGTAATAAAAACCTTAGTTTTTATTTTGCTCAACATCTTTGGTAATTTATATTTTTATAAAATCCTATATTATAAAAATAACATTTTATACAAAAATACAATTTTGTAAGTCTTGCAATTATTTTTCATAATAATCCTTTGGAAAGTACATCTTTCCACTTTTAGCATTAAACTTTACAAAGCCACAATTTTGGACTTAAGTTTTCAAGTTGACATCTTACACCCTTTAACTTTTAAAATTACCGAATCGCAACTTTAAATTTTAGTAGTTACATTTTCTTCCTTAATCTTTCAAAAGTGACATTTTTCTACCAAACTAGTAAGCTTGGTTTTGTCAACTTTGTTGTTATGGATTATTATTATGATCTAACATTTATAGTCCATAATAAGTTCATTAAGGATAATAAAAGGTGTATTTGGTGGATTAAGTCCAAAATGTCGATATTTGGTGTTTTCAAAGTTAGCAACTTTGAATGTGAAACTTTTATATCTTGTAACATTTCATGGATCCATCATGAGATTATGTTTTAGATGGTTATTTTAATATGATCAAAACCACTTTTAAGATTATTCAAGTTACCTCAACAAGATATGTTTAGATCATCATTTTATTCAAGTGTATGTTTAACATTTTTAACTTACAAAAACAACAAAAATACTACCCTAAAACCCACGACCCATACATGTGTTTAACCACCTATTTTTGCTTTGTAATAACATGTGTTTTCTTATGTTAAAAATCCATAACCCTACCCCATGTACAAGGCTAGGGAAGACAAAGCTTTCAAGATTAAAAAGACAAAATCAAGAAGCTTACTACTAGCACAAGGCTAGGGAAGACAAAACTCTTGATTTGCATGGGGTTTAGTGTGTTATTCCAAAGGTTATGCTCCAAGCTTCCAAACACATTTAATGTGGGATGGAATTGGAGGTGTTTTGAGTGTTGAATCTTGAAAACTCGTGATGATGGTGTTGATGGCCTCTTGGCCGTAAGTTTTAGAGGGAGGGAGGAAGAGTTTTGTTTATTGTTTGATGATATTATGGAAGGCTTTGGATATTATAAAGATCATTATTGTACCAAGGACATGACAAGGCATAATCATGCTTGCAAAACATCATCATTTTACACAAAGCATGAAGCAACTTAGGGTGGCTATATCCACCAGCTAGGGCCGGCCAAGGGAGGCTCATGTGGGGCCCATTCTTTTGCAAAATATCTCCTAATTAGCTAGTTAAGTTCTAAGCGCTTAGGTTAGCGTTTTCTGGGTTTAATGCGTGTTTATTACAAGCTATTTTGGACATATAATCAACTCCCAACTACCCTTAAACATTGACTAGTTTAAGCATTGGTAAGTTATTTAGGCTTTAATTAGGTGAATTTATAAGTAACGCGTGTATCGGGTGCGATACACGAAATTTTTTTTGTTACCGGGAGATTTGTATTTGGAGTTTCCATTTATGGGTTTGGAGTTCCAAAACACATAATATTTCATGAAAATGCCCTTTATTTTATATCCTGGTGTCCGGGATCATTTTCGGTTAATTAATTGTTGCCGGGTAATCACCAACGTCCATACCGGACAGGTTCATTTGCACGCAATTGCGTCATGCTTCAAATTAAACAAATGCATTCCTATGCATCATGTGGGGAATGTGCTATTCTTTAAAGGAGAAATTAATATAATTAATTTTAGAATTGCACTTAATTATCATTAATTACATATACTAATTATGTACGGAAAAACGCCGATTTTTGTCGGATGTCACACTCGACATGCAAAATTTGATGAAGAAATTCTTTATTTTAAGGAAACTCTTCATCCACTGACACTAATGCTCTTCAAATAACACATTTTTAAGATTCCCTACCATCCCCATCCACCACACTAACTCTTCCAATACACATCAATCCACCACAACCACCATTTAGAACCGTGTACCTGCTGTCCTCAACACCCTACTCAACCATCACCTACTTCGGATCACTCTCTTTCGGCCCAATACATTTCCGAACCAACCCAAAGCCCATCAACTACACTTCAAACTCCTCCGAACAAACCATCCTTTATCTCTCAATTAAACCAATCCTCTGCCAACAACCCATCTTCCACTTCCAGCCTAAACCTGAGCCAAAACACTTTCGCATCTCTCGATCAAAACAACCCTCCAACATCTTCCGCTTAATCCTCCTCAGCCTCCTCCAACTCCTCAAACCAATCTCCTCTTATACCTCCACCCGAACGTCCACAAACTCAATCTTCTCATCCTATGCAAACCCGATCCAAATCTGGAATATTTAAACCAAAACATTTTGCAAACCTTTCTCATCTTTCCACAAACAAACTTCACCATTCTCTTCACTCATCACATCTTCCCAAAGGTATAAAAACCATTCTTAAATATCCAAAATGGATTCATGCTATCCATGATGAATTTAAAGCCTTGCACAATAACAACACATGGGCTCTTGTTCCTCGCCCTTCCAACACCCATCTTATCGAGTTAAATAAAAACTGGATGGTGCAATTGATCGATACAAGGCCCATCTTGTGGCGTAAGGATTCACTTATGTTCCGGGAACATATTTTTCTCACACATTCAGCCCGGTAGTCAAATCCCTCGACAATTCGAGTGGTCCTTAGTCTCGCCACCATTCAACATTTGAAGCTAGGACAACTTGATGTAAAAAACGCCTTTTTAATTGGCCATCTCAATGAAACCGTGTTCATGGAACAACTTCAAGGTTTTGAAAATCCAACCCATCCAACTCACGTGTGTAAACTAAATCGCGCCCTATTGGTTCAATGCCTAAGCGCGTTTCTTCTTACACTCGGTTTTCAATATAACAGGTCCGATCCATTTTTGTTTGTTTATCATCATAAAGGAATTCTTGTGTACCTCCTTGTTTATGTTGGTGATATTATCCTCAGAAGAAATAATGAAAACTTCATCTACAACTTTAAAAAAAAAATCTTCACAAGGAGTTCAAAATTAAAGACCTTGGTCCATTAAATTTTTTCCTTGGTTTAGAAGTTACACATACTAAAACCGGCCTTTTCTTAACTCAAGCAAAGTACACTTATGACATTCTTACTAAAGCCGACCTCTTAGACTCTAAAACTGTCTCCACTCCGCTCACGTCCAAAGATACTTTCAACTCCACCGATCAACCTTTTCATGATCCCACCTTCTATCGAGCTTTAGTCGGTGCCTTCCAATACTTCACCATAACCCGACCAGATGTCTCCTATGCCGTAAACCAAGCTAGCCAGTACCTTCAAAACCCAACAACCACTCACTTTCAACTCGTAAAAAGGATTCTTCAATATGTCAAAGGCACATTATCTTATGGAATAACGTTTGATCGTCGAACTAATCCTGTTTTACTAGGTTTTTTTATGTAGATTGGGCCCGGTGCATTGATACTCGAAGATCCACCAACGGATACAACATTTACTTAGGTGGAAATCTAGTCCTTGGAGTGCAAAGAAGCAACCCACGGTGTCTAGATCAAGTTGCGAGTCGAAATATTGAGCTATGGCAAATAAGGCGGCTGAGATAATTTGGATCACACATCTCCTACGGGAACTTCATGCTCTACCTCCAGGACCACCCACGCTTCTATGTGATAACAAAAGTGCTCTATTCATCAGTCAAAATCCCATCTTACATAAAAGGGCTAAACACATAGACATTGATTATCACTTCATTCATAAATTAGTTGACACTGGTCGTCTTCATACCAAATTCATCTCAACGGACCAACAAGTTGCTGATATATTCACAAAAAGTCTACCGAAGCCTTTATTTGAAAATTTTCGAATAATGCTTCGCCTGACCTTCTCCACCTTGCATTGACGGGGGTATTAGAATAAATCAAGACTAAATCAACTCAACAATATCTCCTCAATCAAGACAATTATGCTCTAGTCAATAGTGTAAGTTATTGTAGTTAACAAGGGAGATATTCTCTCCTTAACCTTAGCTATTAGTCTTGTATTTATTCTCATTGTATGTAATAGCAAATCACTTGAACTTTTCCATTATCTCCCATGCTCCCCAAAACATATTTCCAACATGAAATTAACCTTTGAATTAGGATGCAAGGTTGCAATGGGTAAGGCACATCGTTACATGTGCAACAAAAGCCATTATAATAGTGAATAAAACTTGTCAAGTTGATGCATCGTTGTGAGATGCTTGGTATACTGCTATGAACTTTGTTTTTCATACTTGTTACAATAGTTCATTAAACATCTAAAGTTGTCGAATGAGTTTGGCGCAATATTTATAGACTCATGCATCAAAACACATCATAACAATACATCAAACTTGTAATTTTTAAAGTTGCGGCACACAATTAAATAGTTTTGACACACTTATAAACTTGTGCATCAATGCCCCTTCGCAATAGCGTAACAAACTGAAAAACTTAACTCGTTCTTATAATGGTTTTAAAGCATTGTTATAGCGTGCGTGACTTTATCATAATGAAGCCAAGTGATAAAATAAAGCTTGTAACTATATATATATATATATTCATCTTCTCTTTTACCGGGGCTGGCTCAAAAACTTTGAGGCCTAAAGCGGATAACAACCATGGTGCCATTTTTGTAATAAAATTTTTATTTTAGATCCTAGGTTTTGTATAATATCTTTGTGTATGCATAATTATAGATGATAATGTTAACTTGGTATGATAACCAGAGAATAAAACACAAAAGAAACTTTTTACTTGAATGAATAAAAACAACTTACAAATGGTTCTATTTATACTAATCATTCCTTGGAGAGCAAGGAGATGGATACCTACTCAAACTAGAATTCAAAATACTGATAATTCCTAATAGATAAACAGAAACATAAATCTATTCCTAATGGATAATTCAAATAATAATTAAATAACTTAATTATTTTTTACTTGTTTAACCCTTCGTCTTTAGATCCAGCTTAACCTCCCCTTGAGATCTCCGAACCTCCCTTTCATTCAATTACTCGATCACGATAACTTGGTTGATATTGCTTATATTTTCACATTCCTTCTCAATACCAACCTTCTTCATACTCAAACGTGACCTGAATTCTTTCAACTTTTGTTTCGACAAACCTTTGGTTAACACATCGGCAACTTGCAACTTTGCATCAACATGTTCTAGCTCTATTTCTCCGGTTAACATTTTTTTGTCGAACAAAATGATAGTGCACCTCAACATGCTTAGTTCGAGCATGAAACACGTGATTTTTGACTAACTTGATTGCCGAGATATTATCGCACATTAACTTGACCTTATATTCAACTTTCTGATTCATATCTTCCATTAGTTGTTTCAACCATACTAGTTCCTGAGTAGCATTGGCCGATGCTCGATATTCGGCTACGGTTGTTGACAATGAAATAGTCGGTTGTCTTTTGCTGCAACTGGATACTGGACCATCACCAATAAAGAACACATATCCGGTTGTAGAATGTCTACTACTCGGATCTCCAGCATAGTCGGCATCACAATAACCTTTGAGTCAATAGACATCCCCTTCTTAAATTTGATCCCATAATCAAATGTTTCCTTTACATATCGTAGAACTCGTTGTGTGGCATACAAATGTGGCTTTCTTGGATGTTGCATGAATCTACTAAGAACACCAATTGAAAACACCAAATCTAGTCTAGTTAATGTTAGATAAATCAAACTCCCTACCATTTGCCGATACTGAGTCACATATTCTACTTCGGCTCCCTCCTCTGCCCATAACTATTATTCACATATTCTACGATTCCATCTTTTTGATATTCTACTTCCAATCCTAGAAAATGACTCAAGCTTCCTAGATCTTTTATTTTGTAACGAACACTTAAGTTAGACTTTAGTTGCTTCGTTTCTTCTTCCCAATCTCTAGTAATAATTAAGTTGTCTATATACACCATAGCAACTTTTGCACCATTCTTTTTCACAAACAAACTAGCATCCGAAGCTGCACTAGTGTATCCGTTGTGTTCTAGAAATTCTCCGATTTTACCATACCAAGCACGTGGAGATTTTTTGAGGCCGTACCAAGCTTTCTTTAACTTACATACATAACCCAAATTTTTCTTCCTTTCAAAACCAATAGGTTGTTCCATGTATATAACATGATTCAAGTCGCCGTAAAAAAATGTGTTATTAAAATCCATTTGACTGAGCTTCCAATTTCGACTTGCTACGATTGCAAGGATTACTCGTACTGTTGTTAACTTTGCCACCAGACTGAAAGTTTCATCATAATCCAACCCATACTCTTATGAAAAAACCCCGAGCCACTAACCGAACTTTATATCGGTCCACACTTCCGTCTGGTTTTCTCTTGATCTTATAGACCCACTTACACGAATGGGTTTCACAACTTCGAGCTTCAGTACTAACTCCCGGTTTCATTGTCCATCACTGCATTGATCTCCTATTTCATGGCTTGTATCTATTGAGACTTACTGTATGCTTCATTGAAACTCTTTGGTTCAACATCTTGATCTTCAATCAAGGCTACATTCGCATACCAAGGATTTGGCTTTCGTGTATGAGTAGATTTTCTCGGTTGTTGTTGCTGATCATCAGTCTCTTCATGGCAACTTCTTCCGGCTTCTCCTGTATTGTTTTGAACAGTTTTTGTCTCGGCATCGACTTCAGTTTGAACACCTTCTTGTTCAACCAGTTCAGTCTCATCTTACTCAAACATATCAAGTTTTACTCGAGCAACTTCAAGTCTTTCTTTTAATTCGTCTATATCTGGCAGTATTTCCTTGCTAGATGACCTCCAAGACGAGTTTTCACCTAACACCACATTAGGAGACACATAACTTCTGCCCGTGTTTGGATCGGTACACTTCCAACCTTTCTTTTGTTCATCATATCCAACAAAGATGCAACGTACAACCTTTTTCTCCAACTTATGTCATAGATGGCTCGGTATGAAAATATAACACACTCAACCGAATACTTTGAAATAGCTAATACTTGGTTTAACTTTAAGGAGTAATTCGAATGGGGTGACGTACCCGACCCCTTGTTGAGGCAATCTGTTAATGACAAATGCTGTTGTGTTCATCGCCTTGGCCCAAAACCTTCCCAACACATTTTTATCATGCAGCATACTGCCACATATTTATGCTAAATGCCGGTTTTTACGTTCGGATACCCCATTCTCTTGCGGTGTATTCGAACATGAAAGTTGGGGCCCTATTCCACAATCCTTGAGATATTGATTAAACTCGTGAGATGTGTATTCTCCTTCATTGTCCGACCTTAGAAGCTTTATTTTCAATCCGGTTACTCATTCCGCCTCTTGCTTAAATTCCTTGAACATAGTTGAAGCTTCTGACTTGTTTTTCATAAATGCTACCCACACAAATCGTGAATAGTCATCTATAAATGTGATCATGAATTCCATTCCAGCCATTGATTTTTACTTTATTGGTCCGAAGACATCCGTATGAACTAACTTGAGAGGTTGCTTCGATTTATGATTTGACCGTTCGAACTCCTATTGATGTGCTTTGCCATATTGGCAACATGCACATTCTACATTTTTAGATGATTTTAACATGGGTAAACCACTTACAATGTTTTTCCTCCCCGTTATTTCGATTTTGTCATAGGCCACATGACCAAGGCAAAGATGCCATAGATCTATGATGTTTTGATTTCGGGTCTTTTCAACATACGCCGTTTCAGCCGATAGAACATACACGGTCTCCTTTTTGCGTCGTTGCAAGATCGGGATTGATTGTGTTTAAAATTCATCAAACGCCCTTACATCATTAGGTCCGAATAAGACATACTTCCCTGTTTCGGTTATTTGAGGAACCGAAATTAGATTCTTTTAACCCCTGGTACATGATACATATTATCAAGAGTTAACCCATCACTACCATTCTTTTTCGGAAATAGAACATCTCATATGTTTAAAATCGGATGTCTTGAATTATCAGCTATAACCACTACTCGGCTTCCGTTGTATTTTCTGGAATTTGACAGCTTTTGACAAGCTCCGGTTAGATGATTTGAGCATCCAGAATCGACTATCTGGAATTTGGCAGCTTTTGACAGGCTCCGGTTAGATGATTTGAGCATCTAGAATCGACTATCTGATGTCATGGTGTTTTAACAAAACTTAAACTTCTTTTCTTTAAAAATGGCAAAGTCCCGGAGGAGGTGCCAAAAACTTTAGTGAAAAGTGAATTAAGTCGGAAAACAGTGGTACGATTTCAAGTTTTAAATTTATAATCTCAAACGATAGTTGCTCAACGTTCTAGACCCCACACAACAGGCAAGTGTACCTATCGTGAGTAGTACAGAAATGTGCAAGTACCGAATATCGAATCCAAGGACACGATTTTTACTATTCAGCTTCCTAGAAATTACTAAAAGAGTTTTTAAAATGCAAGAAGAAAAGTAGAAGAGAGATGTAAACTGTGAGAGAAATCAACAACAAAACAAAGGTGTTGCTTCGGGATCAGATGGAACCTGGTATGAATAAATAAAAGAGTTTTATTAAAGTGGTTTGTTAAAGTTCGCACTTGTGCTTAACTTTGAGTTGTATTAACACATTCTCTAGAGGTGACTGTTTTCACGTAACTGTATAAACGACTTGTGTTCTCAAGGTTTTTATGAGGGTCTCCCGAACCGGGTAGCTCACCTCTCAACAATGGAAAGAAAATGACTCGAGACCGTGTCGACCCAACCTCGAATTATCCACTTCCCAGTGTTGCGGTATAGACATCTAACTATTCTAGACTTTTATGAATAACTTGTCGATGGCCGGAGCATGACCGAACAAGTTACCACTTAATATCATAGAGGAGTCGTGATTAACAAGAACACATGCATCCCCTACTTGATTTAATTAATTTACCAAAAAGTGAGTGGTCTATTACTAATTGTGTGGCAATATAGTAATGAAAGAAAATAAACCGTTTTCTTTCAACACGGGTTCACCAATCCTTAACTTGCACCAAAGCTTTCACATAAACAATGTAGCTAAGTCGCAGAATTAAGTCTTGACTTATCACCAGGACTGAGTATAAAGATCATACCGACCCTAAATGAGATCTTGATAGTAGGGGATTAAGCCACTAAGTGTGTGTATTTCTACCCACAAATGGGCTAATCACTACTCTAGGGATTAAGTTAGCTCACAAGTGCATGGGTTGTTACACACCATGGGTACACTCATGAGTCCTCTCACTTCCTATCAAGACACCCACAAGACCAAAGACTAAGTGATTTATTAATTAACTTATTAAACAAAGTGTCGAATACAAAGAATTATTAAGAACACAAAACACCACTTTTAAATAAAAGATAAACTATTTAATTCATATCAAGTTTCCATCATCACCCTAGCAACACCAAAAGAAATATAGCCTAGCATGGTTGATACAACAAGCTCACATAGTTGGGTTTGTGTACAAGACATGGTGAAGGGTTGTGTGAAGATTTCTAGTGGTTTTGGTGATTCTAGGTTGTTTCTCTCTTGAATGTGGTGTTTATGAAGTGATCCCAGGCTCCAAAGGACACTCACAATCCTCAAAGAGGGCAGAAACTTCGTGGAGAAGTGTTGGTTTTCGAAGTGGGAAGGCCTCTATTTATAGGCAAATCAGACCAAGCACGGTCGTGCTTGATACTGTGGCACACCCATGCTCGACAGCAGGTACTGTTGCAGAGTCCTTTCGCGAATAATTGTCCCCCAGAAGGCCTTGCACGGCCATGCCACAGGTAGTGGCATGCCCGTGCTTGCTGGTACGATTAACCGTTTTGTCAGTTTGGTCGGCCGTGCCTAGTGACTTGGCACGCTCGTGCTTCCACTGCAAGCTGACTTTTTGGTCTTTGTTGACATGGAAATATTGACTTGTTGACCTGGGACAGTTGCACGACCATGCACGGCCGCAAGCACGGCTGTGCAGCACCTGGCAGAGCTTTAAAGTCTTCAATTCTTTGTTTGTTAGTGTCGTTTTTCACTTCTTTTCACCTCCTGGCCTCTGATCCTGCAATTATCAACAAACAGAGATAAATCATGACAAACCGAGATAAAAGCACGGCTTTAATTGTAAGATAGGTGAGAATAAGTGTGGAAAACATGTCAATTTCTCGGCACATCACTATCCAGTCGTCTTGATTATTTGCTTTTGACTCTACCGTCACCGTAAGCGCATGAACCTCTTCGACATCAGCCTCCACATCCCAGCTTGTTTCAGTTTCTACTTCAGCGAGATTGTCTTCGTTTTCTTGTTCTAGTAGTTTTTGTTGGTTTTTGGTTAGATTAGCTGAACATCAAGAATCGACTATCCAATCATCTAGATTATTTTCTTTTAATTCTATCGTCACCACAAGCGCATGAACCTCTTCGACATGTGCAACCATAGCCTCCGCATCCCAACCCGTTTCAGCTTCTAATTCAGCAAGGTTGCCTTCGTCTTCTTGTTTTACTTGGCAATCTTTGGCCATTTGTCCCTTAATTTCACACCTATGACATTTATATGGGAACCGTTTACCAAATTTATTTTGTTTCTTTTCAACCGACTTCTCATCTTTATCTTCAGTCCCTTTCTTTTCGCTTGTGATCTTCTTTCTTTATTGTTGCCATGGCTCATCTTTCCTAGTCGGGTTTTCGCTTTAGTCTTCTGAACATACAAAGCTTCGGCCTCTCCTTTCATAGATGTTCCGGCTAGTTTCTTAGCTAAGGTTTCTTGGCCAAGTAGCAAGTTCTCAAATTTAGTCAAACTTGGCTGATTTGGCCAGCCTTGTATTGCTGTGACGAAACTTCTATATTCCGGCCTTAAGCCGTGAATAATTATTCGTTTCATCCAAGACTCACTAATATTTGGTTGTGTATCTAGCTCACCAATCTCGAGACAAAGGTTTTTGATATTTCGAAAGTATTGAGGGATTAAGAGATTTCCTTGAGAGGTCGTCATCAATTCACTTTCAAGTAGTTGAAGCCGAGCATCGTTTTTCTTCGAGAAGAGGGCTTCAAGTGTGTCCCAAGCCTTTGTTTCGGATTGTCAAGATCTTGTATGTGATCAAGAAGGTATTCTTCCACCGTGGTCTTGATAATGAATATTGCACGCCACGCCTTTACTTGCCACTTTCCCACAGCTCTACTAATATCGTTTGTGGGTAACCGGGTATCACTTCCATTCGTCACGTGCCACAAGTCCTGTCCTTCAAGATACAACTTGATACATGTACTCCACGTCTTATAATTGGTTTGGTTTAGCTTCTTGATTCGTCCACGACTTGAAACTCTACCATGATCTTCTCGGTTTACCTGCTCGCTAATTCTGTCTTGTGTTCGATTTTCGGCAGCCCTGCGATCGGGTTCTTCTTCGGTCCCTGAACTTGACCGAATTCTTCCAACTTCAATCGCTTTGCTCTTCCAGCCCCAAGCTATCGTTTATGCTCTGATACCAGTTGTTAACTTGGTATGATAATTAGAGAATAAAACACAAAAGAAACTTTTTACTTGAATGAATAAAAACAACTTACAAAGGGTTCTATTTATACTAATCATTCCTTGGAGAACAAGGAGATTGATACATACTCAAACTAGAATTCAAAATACTGATAATTCCTAATAGATAAACAGAAACTTAAATCTATTCCTGTTGGATAATTCAAATAATAATTAAATAACTTAATTATTATTTTACTTGTTTAACCCTTCGTCTTTAGATCTTCGCCTTAACCTCCACTTGGATCTCCGAACCTCCCATTCATTCAATTACTCGATCACGGTAACTAGGTTGAAATTGCTTAGGCCAGGGGGACGACATCAGCCCGATAACACTGCCCCCGAGGGGCATCATCAACAACAACGACACTCTATTGCCGTGCCGCCACCTGTCTTCATGACCGTTCAACGGCCAATTTAAAATAAAAAATTCAAAATTTTATATTATAAATATATCTTCCACTTCCATTTTTTAACCAAATCTCTCAAACTCTTACAATATTTTTACACAAAATCAATCTTTATAAAAAATTCCAACCCTCAAACAACAATGTCTTCTTCAACTTCTTCGTCTTCGTCAAGTTCTTCCTCTACACACGAAGCGGTGAATTATTTTATAAATGTCGTGGTGCAAGCGGCACAGATCATTGCCAAGGAAGAAGGAGAGGAAGTCGACTCGGTATCACGAACTAGGCAAGCGGCTATAAACAGAGATCAAGAAGGTTAGTTTTTTATATTTTTTTAGATTTTACATGTGTATTATATTTATTTATTTAAGATTGTAGATGTTTATTATATTTTTTAATATTTAGATGTTTATTGTGTTTATAATTTTTTAAAATATGTGTAGGTGCCCATGATAGATTGGTAGCCGATTATTTTGCCGACGAACCCTTGTACTCGGCAACCTTGTTTAGGCGTAGGTTCCGAATGAGTAGGAGACTATTCTTACGTATTGGCAATGACTTGTCAAAATTTGACCCATTTTTTACCTTACGATACAATGCTAGAAAGAAAAGGGGGTTCACCACCATACAAAAATGCACAACGGCAGTTCAGCAACTAGCGTACGGGACTGCGGCGATGCGTGGGACGAATATTTAAAGATGTCGGAAAGAACAACACGAGAATGTCTGTACAAGTTTAGCAAGTGTGTGGTGAAACTTTACAGCAAGAGATATTTGCGAAAACCAAACTCGGGTGAGGTTCAACAATTGTATCAATTCCACCACCAAAAACATGGTTTTGTAGGAATGCTCAGAAGCATTGATTGCATGCATTGGCCGTGGAGAAATTGCCCGAATGCATGGCGCGGAATGTTCACACAAGGGGATCATAGACATCCATCAATAATATTGGAGACTGTTTGTTCACAAGATCTATGGGTTTGGTATGCTTTGTTTGGCTTTCCTGGCTCAAACAACGACAATAATGTCATTAACCAATCAGAGGTTTTTGACGATGTCATAAAGGAACCGGTCCGGATACCAGCTTTACAGTATCGGGGGTGGAATACAGGCGCGGGTATTATCTTGCTGATGGGATCTACCCACCTTACGCTACAATCGTTAAAAATTATTCACCACCTGTTCAACGAAAAAAGAAAGAACTTTACCAAGTATCAAGAGGTGGCAAGAAAGGACGTTGAATGGTTATTTGGGGTTCTACAAGCAAAATGGCACATCATTGAAAATCAGCACATGACTTCACCCCAAAAATGTTACGTTACTGTATTTATGCTTGTATCTTGTTGCATAACATCATACTCGAAGACGAAAACGCGTCCATCTGTGAGTATGACGAAAACGCCTCGGCGGAGATTGATGTTCCGGTTGACCCACATCAACAATATTTAAACGAGTTCTCGTTACATAACGAGTTCACGCATCAAATCTTCAAGCAGACTTGGTTGAATATATTTAAACAACGGACAAGACTAGCTTATTTGTAATTTTTTATGTCGGGTAGTTTAATGCAATTTTAGTTGTGTTTTTTTAGTAATGTTTTTTTTAATGTAATTTTAACTTTTTAATATTAATATTAGAATATTAATTAATTAAAAAACAAAAAAAAAATAATAAAAGAAAAGAGAGGGGGTCATCCCTCCACACCCTTAGATGATCATGGGGATGATGCTCCTAGCCCTTATGATGTGGCAGATGAGGTGAAGAGTCATCATCCATAATGGGCCTCTTTCACACCTACCAACCTTCTAATTTAACAAATAAACCTCAATGTCAACATTATTACTATTATTTTTAGAATTTTGAGCCTTAGAGACGTGTGAGCTCAACCTCTTGCTTTATTTTACTCCCTTTGAGCCGAGCTATTTTAAACTTTTTACTTGCTATTTGCTTTGTATATTGAGATGCTAGACTTGTTTCCTTCAAATCTCTTTTACAATAAACACACACGCACATATGTGTATACATTCGTTTTATAAACATCCATATAACAACTTAAAGTTTGTCTAAAACCCCACAAAAAATATAAACTCTTCACTTCAATTAATTAGCTTTATAACTATTTCAATTAAGGTATATCATCATAATTAACATCATAATGACACGACAAATTACAAACATCATAATGACCAGAAAACAAGTTCTTTTTTTCTTTTACTTTCACTTGCCGAATTGTAAATGGTGCATGTTTTTGACTTAATGTGATCAATGGAGAGATGGCTTACATGGTAAGTTATTTAGATGTTAAGGATAACCTTTTATGTTTTTGGTCCATACATAAATTACATTTATCTACAAAACTTTATTTTTAAATAATATTGTTAGGAGTAAAGATCTTGTACAAAGTGTCTTTTGGTAAGAACTGTAAGAATCAAAGGAGGATATTTTTTTTTTAAATTTTTTTTCGAATTTTTTCCCCATATTGTTAAACATGTATTATAGTATTGAAAACTAAAAAAACTAAAAAAAATAAATTTTGGTGTAGAGTAATTACGTGTATAGTAATTACATAATTACTATAGTGTAAACTAATGTATTTACTTTAATGACGTAATTACACTAAAAAATTTTATTTTTAATTTTTTTTGTATTATTCATCTAGAAAGTATGTTTAAGCAATGGGAAATAATCTAATCAAAAAAAAAAAACAAATTTACCCCCTTTGATTCTCACAGTTCTTACCAAAAATCATTTTGTATTTGATCTTTGCTCATATTGTTATTGATCATTATGTAAAATAAAACTAGTAAAAAAATAAATAAACTAGTAAAGTTTAAGAGTTTATTTATTATTTAATGAATTAAATCAACATTCCACATTTTATATACAACCTTTGCATGAACTATAATATCTGTAATACACATTTTCCTTCTTACTCACTTCTCATTTCTTATGTATATATGGGTCAAGTTATTCTACACAGTGTAACAAAAATGAGAAGGGTGAGAAGGATACAAAAAACACAATAAATCATGAAATATGACACAATGAGCCACAAAATATAACACAATGACAAAAAATATAACACAATGTGCTAAACAAAAAAGACGCAATGAATTGAAAAAAATGACACAATGACAAAAATAAGAAAAAAGACACAATGCTACATAAAAGACACAATGATATAACGTATATTCAAAAAACTACAAGTTAAAACCCAAAAAAACGAAAACCTAAAAACTAACATCGTAGGATTCGATGAGACGATTCCAATGCCGCTTGAATGAGTTTAATCGGAGTCCGTTTGATACCCTTCCTACGACTTGCTATTTTTATTTCACTGTGTATTTGATCCTAACCCTATATATTAATTTACAAATAAATACATCGTTTTTTTTTTTTTTGAACGGCCAACTAAACAACGCCGGGTACTTCGTACGCGGCCCCCAGTGGCAAAGACAGGGGCACAACCCGGCCCACCCCGGACGCACGAAGCCCCTAGCCCGCCCGACAGCCCG
Source organism: Ambrosia x helenae (assembly GCA_030844895.1). Lineage (NCBI taxonomy): Eukaryota > Viridiplantae > Streptophyta > Magnoliopsida > Asterales > Asteraceae > Ambrosia > Ambrosia x helenae. Next base: position 79,159 of record JAUTDX010000861.1, read on the forward strand.
CTTCCAGGGAAAACCAGACCCACATACCCGCACGAAGGCACGACAGTAGTGAACCGGTAAACCTGGCGAGATCAGGACTCGAACTCATGACCATAGGCCATGAGTCATCCATCATTTCTCATTATGTCCTTCGTGGGGAATCGAACCTGAGACCTCCAAGAGAGATCCCTGGTCCATTCACCAACTGAGCTACCGTGAAGGACAAATACATCGTTAATTATTCTACTTATTTTACTAAAGGTATTTTGAAAATACCAAAAAACAGTTTAAAAAAATAAAATAAATTGTTTATCCACTCACTAAATACATGTTTTCGGGTGTTTATCTTTTTGTATTTTAAGGGGTTTAATAGCAAACTCTAAGGTTGTGATTGCTAGTTTGAAAATATGTTTAAAGTTTTAATAGATTTGGTTTGTCTTTAGACAACCATAATTGATTATCTCAGTCACTTTCAAGTTTAACTTTTAACACCTTTAAACATAAAGAAAAGAGACTGCGGAGCTATTCAAGAGACTTAAATTCAATCTAATTCCATCAAAACTAAACATATTTTCATATATTATATTTGTTATCGTTTTTTTTTTTTTTGGAAGATCAATTTAATTCACACACCATGGCTAGCAATCAAAGCGAGGGTCGCCAGCAAAGAATTACAACATATACAAGGGCGACTTGCGCCACTCAAACCAGACAAATCCTTAAACTTCGATCTATTTTAGAGCTAAAAGAAAGAAAAACTTTAATTAATGTTGTAGACCACTAATCTACCATACGCCGTTTTGTCTTGGAACACCTCTCCGTTTCGGGTTTTATATGTGACGAACTAAAGTAGTTACTTGTTTTGAATGTTTACCAAATATATGCACTCAACTCTCCATTTTTTTTTCTCTCTCTTTTTTTTATAAAGTAAAAACTAAATCTATAATCACAAAACTAAAAACAAAATAATTGTAATTTTATATAAAATCTTGTGTCTACAAGCTAAACACGGTTAAATGTATGTCCCCTATTAACCTAAATCTTGTGATCCCCCATTCCGACCAAATGATCTTTTAGCATGTCCATTTCTTCAAAGATGTTTCTTTGTTTTAAAGTAATCCCCCATTGCCTCCTACTTTTGTCCTATCTTATTCCTTTTCAATTATCTTTCCCTGTTGTTTTTTACTTAAATCATGTTAACCCGTGGGTTAGAGTATCAAACCATAAAAAACATTAAACATGTTATTTTAACGGCTAATTTTTTACTCCACTTATAATACTCATCATGTCTCAAGTGAGACTAAAACTCAACACCTCTTGGGTGACGGAC